>JWZX01002067.1:0-16404 GCA_001275005.1 Chrysochromulina tobinii | reverse complement strand
GTTGGGCTCACTGGCGGAGCTGAGTCAGGTGGCGATGGCGTTGGCAGGTGGGTGGGCAGCAGCGGCGACGGAGAAAGGTCGAGCGGTGCTTACTGTGCCCATGGGTGGCCAGCACGTGCTACTGGCGATCAGGATCGACGAGTATGTACGGCATAGGGCGCGCTGAAGCCGCCCGCTTCGAGCGGCACAGCAGGTGCTTCGAGCTACACAGCAAAAAGGCACTCGCGCTGTTTCGGTCACAAAGTTAAAATTCCCACACTTCCATCCTTACGGTTCGGGTGCGCGACCTGATCTCAGCTTCACTCGAGACCGGTATGGTTTCTTTCTAACAAGTCGATTACCCCGAGCCGGGACACACACGGGACACGGTAAGTCAGTCAGATGTTTCCGTTGCGCGGGCACGCACGCGCCCACCACACTCCGTTCCGGGGGATGGCGCTACGCTCCTCAGTCTATAAACTTGATTAAACTCATTCACGAAACTCATTTGACGACTATTTGATGTTTTCGATCGTGCATCGTCGCTACTTTTTCGGACACTGTTTCACCCTGGGGCTGGGCCTTCAGAAGCTCATTGTAAGCTGCCTGTTGGCATGTTTTACTTAATTACTTGCTTACTTGACCCTGGGGCTGGGCCTTCAAGCTTCATTGTTATCTTCAAGCGAAGCTTCAAGCTTTGTTATCGCGTCGAGACGCCTTGGCTGCGGCAATGGCCGCCTCGTTCAACTCCATGTTAAAGCCGCCACCAAAGTCGCTTTCGTCCATGGCAGCCTCCGCTCTCGCCTTGGGCGATTCGTTCGACTTGTGGATCCACGCACCAGAGGATTTCGGATTGGTGGCGGTGGTGCGCCGAGCGGCTAGCAGCGCTCGCAAGTGTGAAAGGGCCAGCACCGCCGTACACAGCTGCAGCACGCCCAGCAACACGGCCAACTGCAAGGACAGCGCAATTCCCGAGCCATTGTACGGCTCGGATGGGGAGGGCGATGACGGAGGTGAGGCCGCGCCGAGCGGCGCGAGCGCGCGTGCGATGGGCGCCCCGACCACGAAGAGACCATCGAACGCCTCACGCGCGGTGAAATGGAGGGGGTCCTGGAAGAACCAGTTTGCGAGCGGTTCGAATGGCTCGCCCGCAGGCTCGTAGCAATAGTCGGATGCGGAGCGCAACTGCGAGGGAAGGCGGTGATGGGGCAGTCAGCGATTGTCAGTAGCACTCGCATGCCGTCAGATGCCATCCAAGGTCTTCCGAGGTCATCCGAGGCTACGCACATAGACGACGCGGCTGACGTTGGCGAGCGGCCGCAACTCGCGCGCGAGCGAGAAGACAGCCTCGTACCACGCTATGTCCTCCTCCTGCGTCACCGCCAGCTCACCCGCCCCGGCGGTGAAATAACGGCTCTCGTTCCGTGCCACCAAGGTGCTCTCCCTCCCCGCCCAAAAGGTTTCACCGGTAACACTCGTGCCGCCGACATATACGGTGGGCGGATCGCGTGCGCGGAGCTCGGTGTAGCGCGCGCGCGCTTCTTGTAAGTTGGCCGTGTCGTTCAGCAAGGCGCCCGATGCGGCGTACAGGCTGTACGCCAGCTCGATCATGTGCTGGTCGAGCACACGTAGCCGCCCACCGGCTATGCAGGTGGCCGTGTCTGGATACGGAGGCGAAAAGTTGGGTGTCGTGCGGCTGACATTGCCAACGCGCGGTAGAACGCCGATTCCGTCGAGGTAGTAGTCACGCCCGAGGCCGACCAGGTAACGAGGCAGCACGACCGAGCCGATGGAGCCGAATTGCGGATCGATACCAGCGATGCCAGTCATGAGCCAGTACGCATGGCGCAGGTCGAACCGACCATCATGACCGAGCGCCATGAGTGTCGTCGCAGCGCAGAACGGACCTTGGCCCGTCGTCACGCCGAGCACACGGCGATCCCGATTGAGCGACAATGGCCTGCCCGTCTCTTCAGAGCAACCACCCTGAGGGAATGCCAGAGTCTCGCCTAATGGAAAGCGCTCGATCCAAGTGCGCAGCTCAACGTGCATGGCCGTCACGACGACGACCTGGATGGGCAGGCGGTCGGCGAAGCTCGATAACAGCATCATGTCTATTGGCGCCATCGGCGCTACGGGCGGTGCCGGCGGCCAGACTCCCATTGTGTGCGACGCGGCAACTTGTCAAGTTCCCACACGGGGTCAAGTCCCGCGAAACCGCGAAATCAATACGAATTTGTTGTAAAATTGTACATGTACGTTGTGGTCCCTAAACAGTGCAAATTGAGTCGAGTCGTTGAGCGCGGACTTCATTAATGATGCTGACTCTTGACAGATTCCCTTCTGATTCCTTCGATTTCCTTCGATTTGCTTCGATTTTAAATTCCGGAAAATGGACGCCACCTCTCAGGCTCAGGTCATGGCACTCGTTCGCTATTTCGTCTCAGAGAAGCAGGGGACTCGTATCCTGGTCATGCCCTACACACAGATCCGCGAGACCCGCCGAAAGCTCGATAACATGAATCACTTCATCACAGTTCTCAACGTCACACGCGTCGGTGGTCACTTCCGGTGGCTGCCCGGGCGCAAGCAAGACCTTAGAGACATGCGCGCACTCGCTCTTACCTGCAAGCAATACCCCTGTTTTTAGTCTAGGTCTCCACCAGGCACACCCGTGAGGACAATACCCATTGGGACCTGCGACGCTGCAGCAACAGTGTTCACAGTCGTACCGGCGACCGCGGCCAGACCACCGGCCAACGCCATTCCGGCGGTGTGCTTCCTCTTTTGGTTCTCTGTGTGGCTGTGAGCACCCACCCAGCCACCTCCATATTCCCAGGTCGCGATCAATGCGCCTGTGACGAGTGCTCCAGCTACAGCCGAGCCGGGGACTGCGAGGAGTGGGGGTCCGTAGGTCTTCATACTGTACCCCATGTACACTGAGAGCAACAGAAGGATGGGTGACTCAACGCTCGATGCCATAAGAGACTCTTGTATGTTGTCGATCGTGTTAACTTCACACAAGACAGCCGCGACTGCATACAACCCCCCGATCATCATCGCGCCTTGCGCGGCCTGCACCAAGAGAGATTCAATCTGACGTTGGCTCATCTTCACGGGTCAAGTGGAAAGTTAGAATTAGATGAGAACGGCTCGCGCTCTCCCAGCTGTGTCTTGAGCTGACGCACCCAGCGCTCATAATGCCCGACGACGTACTCCAGGTGCTTGACCCTCATTTGCAGCGAGGCCGCGTCGTCGAACTGCGCTTTGAGCAGCCACTTGCCGTGTGTGACTCCTCTTTGGAAGCTCTTCTCTTGCGCGTGCAGCATGTCGCCAGAGATCGCTTCGTGCGCTTTGCCGAGCGCTCCCCAGACCTGAGGTCGGTCGTGGCACACGTCGTTGAGATGAAGCAGCGCTTTGAGCATGCAGCGGTTCTCATCGTGACAAAAGAGCAGGTAGCGCCGCGGGTCGGGGGGCATGACATCGGGCTTGTCGAGCGTGATGTCCGGCGCCGAGGAGGAGCGACGCGTAGGTGGGGGTGGTGGAATCATTTCCGGCATAGTGCTCGAGTTTCGGTGCTTGTTTTTTCCAAGATTCCGGAAAACTTTTTCCGCGCGCTTTGCACTGGCAAAAATGCTGAAGCCTTTCATGGACCGCGACGTCTGGAACCTGATCGTGTCGCAGGGCCACAGCGATGACTCAGAGTACGTGTACCGCCTCGCCGAGAAGATCGTCCTGCACCTGGGCTCGATCTATGAGTGGCCAAGAACCGCGATCACGACATTCGCCGGCCAGCAGGGCAGCCTCAAGCACAATCGGCCGAATGCGAGCTTCTCAACGGGCACTGCCACGAGCTCAGGGTTGCAGATCTTGCACATCTTGCACATCTTGGCGAAAAACTCGAGATCCTCCTTGGTGAAACCGCCCGACTCGCAGTCCGCGCAGTCCGCCGCCGGGTCGAGCCTGAAGCCGTCGGCCGCCATTGTGGGACGCTCGACATTTTGGGTCATGGTGGGCTCCTCGCCGGGCTCCCGGCGCGCGGCGCCGGGGATCGCGAACGGCTCGAGCGGAGAGGCCGAAACCGCGTCGGTGAGCTCGGCGGGCGGAGCCGGATCGATTTGACCCATCGCGGAGGCCGGGCGCGTAGCGGAACCGAGGATCTCGGGGGTCGCGGAGTCGAGGATTTCGGAAATGGTCGCCATTTTTTGCTCGGATTTTGTTCGTTTTTTTCGTTTTTTCCCAAAAAGTTTCCAAAAAAGTTTCCAAAGTTTGGAAACGGTTCCGGAAACCATATGGGGAATGCATGCAATATGATAACCTCACACTGCAGTGTGAAACACACAAGTTACACGACAGAAACGGCCTTAGGTGGCCGACTTGCCCGAAAGGGTCGGACCATTCGAGGTCGCGGGGGGTCGACCTGAGCGACCAGTGGAGATTCAGTGTGAAACCGAAAACCCACCCCCCCTTTTCGGCAAAACGTCGACCCGCGAAACGGTCCACGAACCTGGCCGACCGTGGACGAACTTTGGCCGAAACGGCCGAGCTCAGTACGTTTCCCGCGTACTGGAGTGTCAGACTTGCCACTCAGTGTCAGACACGCGCAGTGCGCGAAAAAGTGCGGGTAGGGTTACGTCAGTATCGTTATTACATAGGGAAGCCATTTAATGTAGCGCCATATCGGTGCCTACCCGTCTCCTTTGAGAGACAGTTGCATGCAAGCCGATACATTAACCATTTAGGGAACACCTAGAATTGTGTGACCCGATTTAGGTTGAATCGAACTGAGACCAAGGCAGATCGTCCACCCTGACTCGTCCAGACTCGGCGCTATTTTTAAAGTGCCCGTCCAATATATTGGGTTTAAGCTTTAACCATCATTGTATCGCATATTGTGTCGATTTGGAAATTGGAATGCAGGCCCCACTAAGACAAGCTAGAGGTCTAGAGTGTGTCTAGCTCCACCTGCTCCCGCTGCGCGTCCGCGCTCGCAAGCCCGCCGCCGCCGCCGCCGCCGCCGCCGCCGCCGCCGCCGCCGTCGCGCCCGACTCGAGCGAGGGCAGCCTTAGCCTCGGCGTCCCAGTCGATCCTCGCGAGGAGTGGCACGCCGACGATCGCGACCGCTGTGAGGCCGGTGGCGAGGCCCCACCAGAGGCCAACCACCCCAAGGTGCGCGCCAAACGTGAGCGACGCGCCCACGGGCAGTCCGATCAGCCAGAAGCCCGCCAGGTTGAGGGCCGCGACGGTACGCTGTCGGCCGAGGCCGCGGAGGATGCCGCCGATGGCGGCCTGAGCGCCATCCGCGAACTGGAAGAGTGCTGCCACCCCAGCCAGGGAAGCCACCTGCGCCACCACGTGAACGTCCGCTGTGAAGAGCAGTCCGATCCATGAATGGCTCCCTATCAGGAAGGCGGACGTCAGGCTCATGTAGCTGAGGATGAAGGCGATGGCGACGCGCGCGGTGGCGCGCGCGGCGCTCGTCTCGCCGGCGCCGACCAACTGCCCTACCCTGAGGGACGCGGCGATGCCCAGAGAGAAAGGTCCGCTCATGAAAGAAAACGCGATCAAGTTCATCAGGATGCTATGCGCATCCAGAGCGACGGTGCCAAGAAAGGCGGCCAGGAAGGTGCTGACCTCGAAGGCCCATGCCTCGAGCCCGAGCATCAGCGCGCCCGGCCCGCCCAGCCGGAGGAAGCGCACCGAACTCGAGGGCATCTCACGCCACTCGATCTTTAGCCGCGGAAGCGTCGGTGCGAGCCGTTCGCGTGCGTGCCTCAGGTAGACCAACATGATGGCGAGCTGCACCCAGCGGCAGAGGGAGGTGGCGAGCGGCGCGCCGCGCAGGCCGAGGCCGCACGCTTCGATGAGCAAGTAGTTGGCGAGGCCGTTGAATACATTTGCCACCGCCGCAATCGCCACAGAGGGATAGAGAATTCCCTGTGACTGCAGGTACTTGGTTAGCGCGGTGAAGAGCACGAACGGAACGACTCCTAGGATGAGCTGGCCATCGAACTCAGCCGCGTTTGCGGCGAGCGTCGCATTCATGCCCGTGGCGAGAAGGATGGGTTCCGTGAGCGCGAGCATGATCATGAACGGCACGCACAGCAGCCCGAGCACAAGCAGCCCGACCTGCGTCCAGCGCGCATACGCATCCGGCTGGCCCGCGCCGTGCGACTGCGCGAGCAGCGTATCGAGAGCGGTTGCGCAACCGAGAATCGGGTATAGCAACGTGTTGAACCACACATTGCCAACAGTCGCCGCTGCAAGCGGCTCCTTCCCAAGGCTCCCGACAAAGTAAAGGTCGACGAGCGTCATCAGGAAGTTGAACATGCTGGACATCATGATCGGTGCGGCCACGTGCAGCAACCGTCGCAGCTCGAGGCGGTGCAGCCTAAAAACGGTGGGCATGGCCTCCGTCTGACGTCCGCGTCACAAAGTCGCCGAGAGATGTGAATGTGAACGGACTCGCCCGCTGACTGCTGGTTCGCAAGGGTTAGTTATGAAGTTTTGCGGGGGCAGAAAGTTGTCACGACGGCGCGTGCGAACACCCACGATCGCCTGAAATGGACATTCAAAATCAAATGGACATCTTGGACTGCAACGCAAAGAATGCCGACTCTGTCTTATTGGCGGAGCGCACGGCTCGCGCGTGGTCTCGCGCCCATGCGATTCGCGGGAAATCGACGCAGACGCCAGCATGGTGGCTTGGGGATGCTGCCTTTGAGGCAGACGTTCGCGCGTTGTCGGACGACTCAACATCGCCGTCTGTCCTCGACGTCTCTCCCCTTAACATCCTCAATTACAGCCAGGGCTCATTCTCGCTGATCGAGCATGACCTACACGCGGCTTTTGGCCGAGAGGCGGCTGCTCAGTCTCTGGCGGTGCTGCGCACCGAGAGCGTCGAGCGCTGCTTCGCGCTGCGTCGCGAGCTCGTGAACATGAAGAAGGCACTGCTCGTGCTCTTTCAGGACGCGCAACGTGTGGTGAAGCAGCTTCGGCGCGCTCAAAACTACTTTCACATATCACAAAGCTTTGAGGAGCGCGCGCAGCTCCTAGACTCGCCGCGCTATGAGCAGTACAACTCGGTGTGCGAGACGTTGCAGCGCGCAAAGGGGCTCACGCGCGCGCTTCACGATGCGCGCGATCTTACCAAGGGCCTCTGCACCTTGCCACGGCATCCCGAGGAGCACCCACGTACCGCACGATCAGGCGAAATGGCCATCCCTGCTGGATTGCGCAACCTGCCACGCTCGATGCATGCATGGAAGGCGCTTGCAAACGCGGACGCCTTCTTGGCTGCGCTGGGAGCTCACGATCTCTCGCTGGGAGCTCACGATCTCTGCGGGGCTCCAGATCTCACCGTCGCTGGAGACGATGATGCTGGGTCTGGGCAGCCAGGAGCGGCAGCCGAAGAAGAAGGCGAACACGAGTCCGGCCCTCAGCAAGCAGCCGCAGCAACGGCGGCAGCCGAATCTTGCAGTGGGGAGGCGTTGTGGACAGCCAGCCAGCTGCCGCCATCGGGGTACAGCGTGGGCATCACGGCTGAGATTTTGAGCCGTGGGCTCTCCGCCGTCGTCGCCGCGCACGGCCAGGCGCTGGATTGGCCTCCGAGCATGACGCGCTACGTGCGGCTAGTGCTCATCGCCCGCGGCGGTGCCAAGGCACTCGCGATGGCGGATGCGACGGAGCGCTATCGTGCAACGCTCCAGCATGTGCACGATCGCTCAGCTTCGTCATTAGCGGCGTTGCATGCATTCATGGCACACGCGAGCGCTCGGCTCGAGCAGGCCGGCCTCCGTATGCCGCAGACACTCTGGCGACGAGCGACCTCAAGCGTTGCCTCTCCGCCAAAAGCGCCCACGGGCGACAGAGCACACGCACAGGATGGGCGAGAGGCACCACCCTGCCCCGCGGCGCCACGAGCCAGCATGAATAGTGCGGCGGGCGTGGGAATGGGTGGCCCAGATGGTGTGAATAGTGCGGCGGGCGTGGGAATGGGCGGCCCAGATGGTGCCGACGACTTGCCTTCTCGCCCCACCGAGGAACTCACCGACGATGTGAGCGACCTTTGGAGCTGCCATTTGCGAGCGTCAAAGCATGCATGCCAACTAGAGGCGATCCTTGCCGCCAACACGCAGCTGCTCGCCCTCATCTCTCTCGTGGCGGCGAGGCGGACGCAGCACTGTGGTGAGCGAATGGCGCGTAGCTTCGTCGCCGGCGACGCGGTCCGAGGTGCCACGGCGGCGATGTTCGTGCCGTCAGAGTTTCGTCAACTCGCCGCACAGCTCGCGGCAATCACCGCGGAGGCGCGCCAGCTTGATGAGTCCATGAGGCGATCGATCGCAGTCGAGGGATGGCCTCCACCAACGTCCGCGGGCCGTGCGCGCGTCGTTCTTGATGGCGTGGGCGCGTTTGAATGCTGCCGTTGCGAACGCTCGTGTTCTGGCGTGTGGGCCGCTCACATTCTGAGCGGCGCGCGCAGCTGCGTGTGCTGGGAGTGCGAAGGGGCGCTGAGGAGCGCCGGCACGTGCCCCCACGACGGCGCCTACGACGGCGCGGCTCGCAGCGGCAGCAGCATCAGCAAGGCGCCACCGACTGGCGTGTCGCATGCCGCCTTTTTTTGTGTGCATCAGCAAAAGTGCGTGGTGTGTGATGGCGCGTCGTATGCCACTTGCACGGAGTGTCGCATGGGGCAAGGGGACGGCGATGCTGTGGCGGCACTCTGCATGCAGCTGGAGCCTGAAGTGCTCTTCCTCGACTTTGACCGCACGCTCGCTACGACGCGTTCGGGCGGCTCGCCTCTCGATGGCGTGCATGCATTGGACGTGGAGCTCGCCGATCTCATGGCGGCGGGGGTGCCCACTTGGGTGGTGACCCGTAACCGCCACGTCGTCGAGATCGGCGCGTTTCTCAAGTCCAAAGGCGTGCATGCCGCGGGCGTGAAGCACGCTCCACAGGGGATTTCCAAAGCCAAAGCGATCGTTGAGGTGCTACCAAGCCTGTTGTGCGACTCTCCTGGCACGATCCGCGCCATCTTTGTGGATGACGACGTCCGAGAGTGCTGCGACCCTGCCCTCGTCAAACTTCCGGGGCTGCTGCGCGTGCTCTTCCGGCGGGGTGCCGTCTGAGGACTGAGCGGCACGCCCGATCGGCGAAACACACTCATGCAGCACGGTACATCATTCTTCGTTTGACGGCTCTAGGTACGCCGTGCCCTCGTCAAGCCCCCGGATTGCGTTTTACATTTTCGCGTATTAACACCTCAAAAGGCGGCGTGCGCGCTGTGGCGTGCATGTGACAATCACAGCGCGCAGCAATGGTCAGCCCCTCTTTTCTCATTGTGAATGTGCGTGTTGGTGTGTTGTGAACAGTGAATGGGCTCCCCCGCCGGGCCGCCGAGCGTGCCGGGCCGACTCCCTCGTGGAGGAGTGAGCAATGGTGCTTCCAGCGGCCATCAAGCGCGTGCTGAGCCTGTGCACGCCCGTGCCGACTGCTGCGCTGCACGGCCCGCGCACCGCAGCGGCGCGGGAGGCGGTGCCAGTGTGCGACGGCTGCAAGCGGCCGTCCGCGAACTTGATGGTGAACGAGTTTGGCGTCACCTGCGCCGCGTGCTGCATGCACGCGCTGCTCGGCGGCGACGACGCGCCGTGCGTGCGCTGCGGCGGCCCCTGCGTCGAGGGGCAGATGAACGCACAGCACGTGTGCTTCGCGTGCCTGTGCGTTGAGGCGTGCGGCGGCGAGCGCGAGGCGATGGCGGAGCTGCAGCGCGTCATGGCGCTCACGAAAGGCGAAACGCCGCCTGGGACGCGCGTCACGCTGCGCGCCGCGTGCGAAGACATGGAGGCGCACGTGCGCGACACGGCCGCAGTGCTGGCCGCGGCGCCGGTGCCGCCGCTCGGCGCGCCCGCCGTCGTGCGCTCCTTTGATGCCGCGACGCGCATGTACACCGTCGCGCTCTCGGACGGCAGCGGCGCGCTGCTGCAGCGCCCGACAGACGGCGTGCGGATGGAGGGGCAGAAGATCGACCTTCCGGCGCGCGGCGGCGCCTTGCCGCCGTTGTGAGGCGGGTGGAGCCGCTGCTGCGACACCGGCGTGGCGTGACCGCCGAGGACGCTCCTTCTTTCCGAGGCCGAAATAACACCGAACACGAGGCGGTCCGCGTAATTACATCGTACTAGACATTAGCGCCCTTTGCGCGCTTACACGCACGATGGCACCGGCCACGGTACATTGAATGGTAGCGTCCTCGGCCGCCTCGGCGTGGTCAACCCGCACAGGTCCTTGGCGTACATATTGTGCCCATACGAGTCTAAGCTGGCTCGGCCGAGGTCCTCGCAATCGTCGTCCTCGCCGTCAGCGACGAAGTAGCAAGGGCGTGCCAGGTCCGCCGTGTTGAGCACGAGCCGTTGCGTCACGCCGTGCACGCCGAGCAAAAAGCGCGGGAAGATGCTCCCGGCGATCATGGGCGCAAAGTCGCCTGCTGCCGTCAGGTGGAGCGCGCGTAGTCGGCCGTCGCGGCTCAGCTGGCGTATCTTACTCTGGAAACCGGGGCTGAAGGCGGCGGGCGATGCGACGGGGAGCAGCGTGAGGCTCGGCACCCTCGCCCGTACGAGCGTCGACGCGAGGAGCAGGTCGAGCGCACACGCCTGGGCCAGCGCGCCGCCGAGCGAATGCCCTGTGACCACGAGCTGCGTGCTCCGTGGCATGCTGCAGAGGAGCCGCTCCACGGCCTGTCGCACGCACGCGCGAGGGCTGCCGTTGCGCTCGCGGCCGTTGACGCCCGCGTACGCGAGCCACAAGGGTAGAGGCACCCAAGCTGCTTGGAGTGAAACCTCGCGCTCAGGCCGGCTGCTCTCTTCGGCGGGTGACGCGGCGGCTCCATCGGGCCGTACTCCTTGGTAAGCCGACTCGGACAGCTCGACAACGCGGCGGCGCGGGCTTGCAAACGCGGCGTTGGTGCGGAGCCAATCATTGGAACTCTTGCTGCCTCGGAAGGCTACGACGATGGTGGGAGCGCCTCCGAGGCCGCGATCCCACACAAGCACGGCCGCCGCTTTCTCGGTGCCCTGCGCCGTATCCACCCACTCCACCACCCGCATGCCCCGGCGCTCGACGAGCTCGGAGCGCCATTTCGCGCGCTGGAGCCGCAGCTTGCAATTCACCGAGTTGGGCTCTTCCGCGATCTCGGCCATGCGGTCCGGGAAAAAGGGCGCGGAGCGTTCGCGGCTTGCGTCGGCTGATAGGCCCGGTGTGCGGTCCGTAGGCAAGTCGTACATGATCAGTTGCTCGGCGACGATGGCCACATCGGCCACGAACTGACGCGTGAGCTCTGCCCGCGAATGTGCGAGACCCATCGGGGTTCTTCTCGCACGTGTGTGAACGAAAAATAGAGTCTGTGAACGTCAACAAGGTCTCCCCGGGTACTCCGTCCCAAGTTCATGCCAAGTTGAAGTTCCGTGGGGGCGGCACGCCGTCGCGAGCCGCGCGCCTCTTCGTATACGTGCTTCAACTTCCTGTAATGTCGCCCCCCGCTTCGCGATTCCCCATGCCATTCATGCGGCCCCTCAAGCCTCGTGATCGTCAGCGTGATCGCCAGCAATCTCGGCTGGGGTACGTATCTGTTGTGGGTCCATCTTTTTCGGGAGCTTCGCCGGCTCAGGTGTGCTGAGCTTTCCACTCGCCCTTTTCGTCAGAGTGCGTTTATCATGGGATTTGGATACGTCTCGCACGATCTCGTTGAATGGCTCGAGGGTGCCGAATGACGCCTCGATCACCGCGATCAGCCTCTCCCTGTCGTTCGGGTCGAAGGTCTCCGCCTTGCCCGCGTCGAAGTTCTTGAACCCATCCTCGAAAACCTTCGAGACCTCCTTTGTGTTTTCGTTCTTTGAGGTCAGCGACATCACTCGCATTCGATCTTGCCGCTCCCCTTTCGGTGTCAATTGCACGAAGACGAAGAGCTCAATCACGCACCACAGCCGAGACGCGTACGTGGGCCCCGCGAGCACGAGCAGGTTCTTGCAGCCCGAGATGAAGACGGGTAGCCCCGCGAGGCTCGCTTGGATGTCTCTCTGGTCCAGGCATGCCTTGTCGAGCCAGATGGTCACCCCGTTGAGGCCGTTGCTGCCGCCTTTGCCATCGGCCGTCACCATCCCAGGCGCCCCTGCGCGTGTGAGCACCGAGGCCCCTGTGAGCACCGAGGCTCCTGCCCCCACTGTCTCAGCCTTCTTATTCTCTTCCGCCCACTCATGCAGGCAATCGAATTTGGCGTCGCCGTCGTCGGACCACGAGTGCGAGATAAAGGCGTCGACTTGGCCGAACTTCGGCCCACCCGGCTGGCCCACCCGGATCGTCTTCTGATACAACTTCGAGGAGGGAAAGCCAGGCGATGTGTTCCAGCTCCCGGCGACTTCTCCCGCCTTGCGCCCGGCGATCTCTTCGCGCAAAAGTTTAGCGAGGGGCAGCGCACGGAAGCGCCCGATTCCAAGCGTTAACGCTTCGGCAGGGGACTTGTTTCCGAGGAGCGACGCGATTGCCGTGGCCTCGCTTTTGGTCGCGCTTTCGGATTTGTCATCAGACTTGCCGAGCGCGCCGAGCCACGCCACGAATCGGCCGCGATTGGCGCGCGTGAAGACGAGCGCGACGGCGAGGGCGATGGCGCTGAGAATCACATTCTCAATCGCACCTGCCTCCACCGGGCCCGCGCCGTAGGGATCAACCAACGGGCCGTGCAGCATCATGCTGAGGAATATGACCAGATAAAGAAGCGCAAATCCGATGCATGCGACTTGGAGCGTGAGCCACAGGCGAAGCAGCTGGCGGCGTGCCCCCGTTGTATACTCGAGGGTGAACTCCATCCACGCACTCTGTGCCGCCACGACGGCTCGCTCCTGTGCAGCCTCGAGCTCGCCCTCGAGCTCGTCAGGCTTTGCAGCTGCCTTTTCGGCTTGAAGCTGCTTCATACTATGAAGCTGCTTCATACTCCCCCCCCATTTGTTCTTTACCAAAGACATCTTCGCCGCCCCTGCGAATGTGATGTCGTTGAAGTGAGTCCCCTTGTTGTGTGTGAGCCTGTTGAATGCCTTGCCTACATTCCCCCCTTCTTCAGCGAGCACCCGCGCCGCGATGGCGCGCGTCGTGCCGACCAGTCTCGGGTCTGCCTCCACCTTGGCCATGAGTCTGGTAAGACGGTCGTTCACCGCCGCGGCAAGACGGTCGTTCGCCGCCGCAGCCTTCATCTTCGACTTCTTGCTGCGTGCAAGGTAACCTCGAATAACCGACGCGATCTTGGTTTGCGCCTTTTTTCGCTCCCTGTCCCGCTCCCACTTTGTGAGCTCGTCCGGCTTCTTCCACGTGGTCTCATTGGTCTTCATGTTGTGGTAGTAGACCACACCACCCGGGATGAAGGCGAGGCGGAACGCGAACCACAGGTTGAGCGGCGGCATGGTTAAGAGTCGTATCATGAAGGAATTGCTTTGAATCGCTACCGTAGCAGTACTTTTGGATGTGCTCTGAATGGCTTTGAGTCGGCCTGGTTCGACTTGGCTTGCTTCGATGTGCTCAGCGAGCTCCTTCCACGCCGCAGCCTTGTTCGTGTGCTGCTTTTCCAGGTACTCCTTGCACAGATCGATCGCCTGCTTCTGCTGCTCTTCTGACGTCAACTCCTTCAGCTTTTTCAGGAACTCGAGATGCTTCTTGGCAGCTTCCTCGCGCTCTTTGGCCTTCTCAAGAGCGGACTTGGCAGGAGACGCCTCTTTCGACCCCGCATTCTTTGCCGCCTCCAAGTCATATGCCTTTTTCGCCTCGTTTACCTCGTGGGGAGCCGTCTTGCCGCGCTGAATCGCCTGCAACTTGGTCCCCGCCGCTTTGAACTGCTCTGAATTGCGGCACACGAAGCGTACACCCATTGTGTCCCAGAGGAGCGCGCAGACTACAGCGGCGATGAGAGCGAGGCCGCTGCTGCGGATGATGTTCAAAGCAAACACGGAAAGCCCATCAGTAGACGCAGCGCTCTCGACGCTCCACGAGGGCACTAGAGCAGCATACAGGGCGGCAGCGCTACAGAAGACGCCCAAGACGCCCACAATGCGGATGGGCTTGGCGTAGGTGGGGCGCAGCGCGAGCAGGATGACGGCCACTCCCGGCAGAAAGGCAAAGTAGTATGATATGATGTTGCTTGCGATGGGCGTGAGGTCGACGTCGATGAAATTACCAAACAACGCCGGCACTCCCGTCAGAACCACTAGCATCCAGCCCAACTGTGCGAGCGTGAAGCTCACGCGCAGGCGGAGCCGATTAGCCTTGGCCACCGCTTCCGTGAGCTTCTGCGTAAGCTTCTTCTCTGTGAGTGTGGGGTGCTCGTAACGAAAGCTTCTACGCGTTGAGCCACGCTTAGTGGCTTGCGGGCTGACAACGTTGCGGGCTGATGAGAGGGCTGAGAACAAAAAGTTGCTCGAAGAAAGTCTGGTTGTGCTGCTTTGCCGTTGATTTGCTTCACCGTAGGCCTTGAAGGATCCACTGCCGCCATTGAACGAGGCATCAGCGTCCTGTGCTGGTGCCTTCTTGCGACAGAGGCGGAGGCAGGCGAGAAGGGCGCAGAAGAAGGCGAGAGGAACGAGCCAGGCCGCTGGAATGAGGCCGCCGTAGAGGATGGCTGTCAGCGTGCGCAGCAGCTGCTGCCCTTTCGCAATGTCCGCCTCCATGAACGCGAGGTACTCGGCGGAGGCGGGCGCGCCGAGCTCGCACAAACACCGATAGCGAAGATAGCAGGGAGAGTCGAACCACCCATTCCGCAGATACTCGCGGCGCTTGGCGGCGCACTGCCGGTTAGCATAGCTCATTTCGCCTAAATCTCTGAATATCATGGTCCTGTAGAAGTTGCTTGGGTACCCGCTCTGCCAATTGGTAAAGTTGGTCGTCTCGCCCGACGCGCACGTGTCCCACCCGCCGCCGGGCTCCACGGCGCCGGCCGACTGGTAGAGCCCGATCCACACATCACCCATGCTGCGTGTGAGGCTCGCAATAAAGTCAGCCTCCGCGGTCGAGCGGATGCATGCAAGCGTCGCATTCTCACCGCACGCTGCCGCGCACCCCAAGGCGTTGAACCGTCCTGCGGTCACCTTGTAGCACTTTCCGCCCTCGTCAAAGCGCGCCCAGCCGCCAGGGCACGTGGCGGAGGCGAGCGCGACGTCTGTGAGCGCGATAAGGAGCACTGAGGCGGGGCGCTTGGCTGCCATGACAAGAGCGTTTCGTTCGACTTGACGAAGTTTGAACTTATTTCGACTTACCCCGACAGTACCTGGTGGGGTACTGAACTGAGCATTCGCCTCGTTAGGTACGTTCGGGTGAGACAAAAGACAAACTTTTCTACAGACTGAACATTTGGTGTAAAAGTGCCGCTTCCCACGAACATGTTTCTGACAAAAGCTCTTGAACGCAGACCGTAAACGCACTGGGGAAGCATTAGAAGCAGACAGAAAAACGCTCACACAGTCAGTCACAACGGGCTCGCCCTGGCCATGCCCCATACCGGCGATGCGGATCTGCGCCAACCGGGAGCGGGGAGGACAGATAGCTCTTAGCTGCCTCCACATGCGTCCCGACACTCGATCGACGTCCCGCCCCGCGCCCCCCGCGCCGGTCGCGAGAGCGCGTGGTCTTCTCCCGTCCGTTTGCATTCGGATTCGCCGAAGGGGCGATGTTTCTCAACTCTGAAGTCATTCGTGATACAGTCCCATACAGTTACAGATACAGCTGTGCGTATACAGTGCACCTCGAGCCTCATTCCTCATTGCAGCGGGCGCGCGCATGCCCTCAACGCTCAACCGGCCAGCCCTGCGCTCGCGCGGCCTATGTTGTTCCGGCTCTTCATACGCTCGCCGCCCGTGCCCGCCGCCTTGAGAGCATCGGCGACAAGAAAGGGCGAGGCGCCGGTGAGCGCGGTAGGTTGGAAGAGCGCGAGTGGCACCTCGAGCGCGGCGCGCACCTGATGAGGGAGGCAATCAAGGCATCATATGTGAGGTCATGAGAGGCCATTCGGTTGATGAGCACTTCGAGGGCGGCGCGCAGCGCACGAGCACACGCACGCGCGCGAGCTGCTCGGGCGGCGCGGGCGTCGACAGGAAGATGAGGCCATTGGGCACGTCGACCGATCGCACCAGCCCGAGGCCAACGCACTCGTGATCAGACCAGCCGCCGCTGCCGTCGGGCGCCGTCGCGGGCGCTTCTTCGTGCTCGGCCCAGCCGCCGCCGCTGGGGGGCACCGCCGTCTCCGCGCCTCCAGAAGCGCCCACGACGACGCGGGCGGGAGGCACGAGCAGCCCCACCAGGCTCACGTTGAGCGCCCGGAGCGTCGTTTTGAGCGCCCGGAGCGTTTGCTCGATGGGCAGAGCGTCGTTTTGAGCGCTCCCCTTGGCGTCAGTGCCGCCT
>JWZX01002066.1:0-34806 GCA_001275005.1 Chrysochromulina tobinii | reverse complement strand
GCCGTCCGGGGCGGCGGCCGCGGCGCCGGCAATCGCAGCCTCCTGTGCCTGCAAGCTCCGCAGCTGTGCTACTCGTGGATCCTCTGAGCCCAACACAGCGCCGACGCGGGCGCCGTGTTGGACACCATGGCCCAAGCCAGCACCCACGCCGCCGGCCTGGAGCGCCCTCGAGGGCGCGCGCGCCATTGCCATAATAGGCGACTCGGCGACTCGGCTCATTGCCATATTAGGCGACTTGGCCGAATCTTCGGCAAGAGAGACGTCCTCGGGCGCCGTCGTGGGCGCCGTCGTGGGCGCCGTCGTGGGCCGATCGGCAGTCCGGTCGACCTCCTGCAGGGAATAGGAAAGCGGCTTAGAGCATCAGAGGTATGAGCATCAGAGGTAAAGAGCAGGGTTAAATAAGCACCTGCAAGGTATAGAGCAGGAGCAGCTGCGGCTTCCAATTATTGTCCGAATGCGCGGCCATGTCGATCGAGAGGAGCGACTTGACAGCCACGCGAAAGCGCAGGCCGTGTATTGCTGAGCCATAGTCCACGGAGGCAGTGGTGCGCACCTGTGGGGAAGCGCAGGCGCCGTGGTGAGCATCTGGCGCCGTGGTGAGTGATGGTCGACGGAGGCAGTGGTGCGCACGATGAAGATGAGGAGGACGAGCCACAGGACCCACGCAATGATCGCGTAGATCCAATCGATGAGGAACTGTACGGTCACGCACAGCACAAAGCCTGCGAGCCCACTCGACCAATGAAAGTACTTCCAGCGGGGCCGCCAGGTGGGATCCTTGAGGTAGTCGAGGAAGAAGCAATTGAGGTTCATCGAGGCATAGGTCAACAGGAAGCACCTGTGGGGAAGCGCGGGCGCCGTGATGAGCAAAGGCGCCGTGGTGAGCGCCCGCATGCTGGGCAAGGCGGCTTCAGGTGCTTGCTTACATAGAGAGGAGCGGCGCGATCAGGTTTAGCTCGCCCAGAATCACGAGGAGAGCCCCAATGAGCCAGGAGAGGCCAAGGGCACGCTTGGGCTCCCCGTCAGTGAGGACGGCGAAGGGCTTGAGGTAGCGGATCGTGCCCGAGGCAGAGATAGAGGCGAGGAGCATCGGGGCTACTGTTAAGCATTGCATCGCCTGCCCGAGGCTCGAGACGATAATACCAACCTGCGACGCGGCCATCCGAGGCCATCCGAGGTCATCAGAGATCATCCGAGGCCATCCGAGGTCATCAGAGATCATCCGAGGCCATCCGAGGTCATCAGAGATTCGAGCTGCGGATGCCAACCTGCGCGGCAGCCACCGAGGGATAGAGGAGCGTGTTGATCTGGCCATGGTCCTGCTGCAGGTACGCGCGGGAGCCTACGCCCGCCCAGAGGAACATGAAGGACATGTACATGACGTAGCTGCCGCAGATGGCGCCGAGCGTGCCCACGGGGATCGAAGCCACCTGATGAAGGATGCAATCAAGAGCTGTCAACAGAGATCAGATGAGGTCATCAGTTGTCATCAAGCTATCGGATGAGGGAGGCAATCAAGAGGTGTCCTCAGAGGTCCTATGAGGTCATCAGGTGTCATCAAGCTACCGGATCGCGCAGCTTGGCGGCGCGGTTGGCGCCCGAGAGGATGCCCGTGAAGCAAGGGAAGAAGATGGCGAGGCACGTCGAGAAGTCATACTCGCCACCAAAATTGGGTCCAAAGTTGTTATAGAAGTTGGTGGTCGAGAGGCCAGATGCTTTAATGTAGCCCCCTGGGGCTAGGCGCCGGCCAACTATACCGGAACCGGTGCCGGGGTAGGAGGCGTTGATGGCACTGCTGTTGGTGTAGCTGCTGTTGGCGTAGCTGCTCATGGCGTCGCTGCTGCTGCCTTCGAAGACCCCGAGCGACATATCATACGACTCGAGATTTGGAGCTCCGATGAGCGAGATATAGAACGAGATCAGCGTGTACAGCACGATGATGAAGAAGAGGACCCCGATCTGCGAGACGATCTTGGTGCCCGCGTAATTGGAGAGGGCGCAGAAGAGCATGAAGATCGAGCCCCACAGACGCACATCGAAGTTGCGGAAGCGGAAGCTCCCGGTCAGCTTGAGGGTTTCGTCAAGCGCAAAGAGCTCCTCGCATGCACCGAGGCACTCTAGGACAGCAAGGCAGACGAACCCTAGGAAGTAGACGATGCCAGTAGCCGTGGCGATTTCCTTGCCGAGGGCCCGCACGAGCATCATGTAGACACCATGGGCAGTGTGTGAGCCGCACGTGGCGATCGCCGACATGGCCAGCGCGGTCGTCAGTGCGACGCCGAATGAGAGCGTCACGATCAGGATCGTCAGGCCGAGGCCCGCGTAGCCGACGATCAAGTAGAAGCGCAAGAAGATGATGACGCCCCACATGTTTTCGCACGTGGGCACGAGCACGCCCTTGAACATGCCCAGCTTGTGCTCGACGCTGTGCCCTTTGTGAGCCTCGCTCGTATTCTCAGGCTTGCTCATTGGCAATGGCAAGTTGGCCTTCGTTTCTCTGCCCCTGGTTCGCGCAGCGCGAAGCCGTGCGGCATCCGAAACGGGCGCGGCGGGCCGCGCATTGGTCGCGGTCTTCGACATGACGCCGGTAAACTCTCCGTTTGTGAGTCGCTTTGTTTTTGCGATCGAGGGGTCCGCATGAATTAACGAAACTGCCAGGCGTCGCCAGGGGGTTCTTACTAGTACAAGCCCATGGGCGGTGGTTGACGAAGCCGCATTCCCACAGAACTTGACTTGACTTGACTTGACATACTCTTGCGACTTATCAACGGCATTCCGCCGACACCATCCGTGCGGGTGTTTTTTTGCCCGCTCGTCGCCATGCTCAAGCCGAGCCAAATGAAGCTTTGGGCGGCGTGCGAGGCCGGCGATGTGGCCGAGGTGCGGCGGTGCTACGAAGACGGCGCTGATTACAAACAGAAGAATCGATTTGGCTGGACGGCGCTCCACCGCTCGTGCATGGGCGGCAGCTCGGAGTGCGTGGAGCTTGCGCTGCCGCCGGAGCCCGAGGCGCGCGCTCTGGCTCTGGCACGGCCCGACACGGAGGGCAATTCACCGCTGCACATTGCCGCGGGCTGCGCACATGCAGCTGTCGTCACGCTGCTGCTGCGAGAGGGCGCCAAGCCCGGAGTGCGAAAGGGCACCGCGGAAGAGTTGAAGGAGGATGGCGCGACGCCGATGCACACCGCGTGCAAAGCGCTTGCGGACACGAAAGATCCGCAGCGGCAGGAGCGGCTCATAGACACCATCATCGCGCTGCTCAGCGGCGGAGGCCTGCTCGAGGCTACCGACGAAAAGGGCAAGTTGGCGGCCGCCTTCTTGCCCAAGCCGCTGTTGTTTCGGCTGCTCACAAGAGTGAAGCAGGAAGAGTTGGGCGGCTCGAAGGCTCCCGCGCCGCCGCCGACCCCTCTGGCGGAACTCGCGCAGCCGCCGCCAACCCTAACGGCAGAGTCCCAGTCGCCGCCGACCGGCGAGAACCCACTCGTGGCGCCGCAGCCGCCACCGACCCCAGCAGCACCGGCGGAACCGCAACCGTCCAGGCAGGTGGAGGAGGCCGCGGAAGCCTAGGGTGGTAGAGAGTCGCGCGCTGCATCGAGCTCATCTTGGCTCATCAGAGGCTGTAAATAAAAAATTTCATTAATATTCCGCATTCTTCTATTCATTCCGATACCGTTACATGAATTCCTCAAAATCTCCGAACGTTCGCGGGCGGTCTTCATTCCGCTTGCAATGGCCATGGACTTCATGGTCGACACTGGGGCTCCACCAGCATGGCAGACGGCCATCAGCTCCATGCTGGATATGAACGACGAGAGCGGAGGCCCAACGTCCAAAGCACAACGAAAGCTGAGGGCGGCCATGGAGCTAGGCCTCATCGTCGACGGCGACGGCCTGAGGAGTGACGGCACCAGAGGCGCGCCCCAGGCGAGCATCCCCGAACACGAGCCGTTTTGGCATTCGCTCATAGTCATGCTCGAAGAAGCTACCCAGATGCACGAGTCTTTCGGCTTCGAGATTGAGGCGTGCGGCGTAGCGGCCTCCCACGCGTATGATGCTCGAATGGAGGCGGCGCGCAAGCTCGTCGGTAACCACGAGGCCCTCCTCTATGACCTGTCGCACCCGCAGCCGCGCACGCAGCAAGTGCTCGAGCGCGTGCCCGAAGGCAGCCGCATCTACGCCGACCAGGCGCTTCTCGAGTGCGCGCGCCGGCTGCTCGGCCCGCGGCGAGGTTCCGAGACGCACGAGGTGCGCTGCGAGATGAACAATCCGACGCAGGCGAACGCGTGGGCGACGGTGTGGCGCTACCTCCAGACTCGCATCCAGTCGAAGCCTGAGCAGAAGCCTGGCCGCTCTCCAGACATGTCCCCCGAGGCTGCGGCCTCCATGCTCGCGGTGCTCGAAGAGATCGCGTGCAGCAGCCTGACGTTGGCGCACAAGCTCTCGATGCCTCATTGGCTGATGCTTCAAGATGCGCTCGAGGAGCGCGAGAGCTCAGGCGCACCGGCAGAGGGCGCTGCAGCGGCTCATTCGCAAGCGGCGCGCGAGGCGGCTGCGCGAAAGCTCATTGGAAACCATGATCGCGTGCTACGCGATCTGTGTAACCCGTCCCCGATCACCAACATTGAAGGCAAGCCGCTCACGCAGCTCGAGCTCGTGCGCGTCGACGTGGGGTGCGCGCCGTACGCGGACGAGGTGCTGCGCGAGACGGCGCGTCGGCTGCTCGGACGGCGCGCGGGACTGGAGCTGCTCGAGGTACACCCCGATCCGAGCAACGAGGCGCAGACGGCGGCGTGGGGTGCGACGGCATATTACCTGTGCGGGCGGCTGCAGGCGATGGACGATGAGAGGCCCGGGCGCACACCTGATATGCCTCCTGCCGCCGCGGCGGCGATGAAGGCGGTGCTTCGGGAGGTGGCCGGGCCACGCGCCCATCTCGACGCGTCGCGAGTCTGGGCAGGTCTCGAATTGCTGATTGAACAAGGCGCCGGGTTTGATTCGGTGGCCGACGGCCGCGCGAAGCCTTTTCCCCACATGGCGAGGCAGGAGGCCGCCGAGAGGCTGCTCCGCAACCGGCACAAAGTGCTGGCCGACGTGTGCAACCCGTCCACGACACTCAACATCTACGGCAAGCCGCTCACGCAGCTCGAGCTTGGGCGTGTCGACCCTCGCCTGTCGCCGTACGTGGACGAGCTCATGCAGGAGACAGTCCGACGGCTGCTCGGCAAGCGCGCAGGTTCAGGTGCCCTTGAGGCGAAATTGCATCTGCACAACCATGAGCAGTGCACCACGTGGCACAAGGCCGCCACGTACCTCATCGGCCGAATCCAGTCGACGCCGGAGCAAAAGCCCGGGCGCGAGCCTGACATGAGCTTCATTGCCGGCAACGCAACGCTCGCTGTGCTGGCCGAGGTCGGGCAGTCGGCCCTGACCGCAACCATCGCTGCGACGGCGCCGCACTGGGCGATGCTGCGCAAGGCGCTGGGCAAGGGATCGACGACGGCAGCTACACGTGAAGCTGTGGACTTGACGGCGGCGGGTAACCCCTTACAGTATCGCGAGGCGGCTGCGCGTAAGCTCATTGGAAACCATGTCAATGTGCTGTGCGACGTGTGCAATCCGTCCACGACCCTCAACATCTACGGCAAGCCGCTCACGCAGCTCGAGCTCGTGCGCGTCGACGTGGGGTTCGCGCCGTACGCGGACGAGGTGCTGCGCGAGACGGCGCGTCGGCTGCTCGGACAGCGCGCGGGACTGGAGCTGCTCGAGGTACACCCCGACCCGAGCAACGAGGCGCAGACGGCGGCGTGGGGCGCAACGGCAGAGTATCTCTTGGGTCGTATCCAATCGACGCACGCGCAAAGGCCTGGGCGCACACCCGACATGGAGGTACAGGCGCACGCCGCAATGAAGGAAGTACTCATGCAGCTGCTGCTGCAAACCAGCCCATGGTCAGCAGTGCGGCAAATGTCAGCAAGAATGATCCACCCGCCTTCAGACTCCCCCAGCGAAATACGCGCGCCACGGCGCCACCGGCAGAACGCGAAGTTTCACGAGCTGCCACGCGAGCACGGAGCCGACAAGTACCATGCAGGGGAGGGGGGCGAGTACCATGCAGGGGAGGGGAGCGAGTACGGCAAGCACGGCTACGAGGGTGGTTACGAAGGCGGCTACGAGGGAGGCTTCGAGCATGGCATCGAAGAAGGTGAGCAGGAGGGCGGAGGCCCGTTGGCTTCCCTCGCCGCCGCCCTGGCCTCCTTGGACAAGGCAGTGGCTAACGGCCAGGCAGACGAAGGCAGACCAGACGACGATCCGATGCAAGCGAATGAGCCGATGGTGGACCAGTTTGAGGATGTGCTCGGTGACCTTGCTTCGACTCGCTTGGAAGCCCGGCGCATGCTCTTCGAGCAAGCGGCCACCCGACTCTCGCGTCTTCATGCGGCCGTGGCGCCGACAGACCCTCGTCTCCTTTCAGTGTCTCTGGCGCCTGTGGCGGCTCGTGCGGAGCGCCGTGCCGAGCGTTCAGGCGAGCACTTCGCGCCCCTTCCACAGGTGCCCCCGCCACCCCGCGCCCCACGGGTGGTGGCGTTTGCTTCAAACCAGGAAGAGGCGAGGGAGGCTGTGTTGGTGAGAGTGAAGGCGGCGGAGGCGAAGGCGAGGGAGGCGGAGGCGAAGGCGAGGGAGGCGGAGGCGAATTATCTCAGATCGATGCCGCAACCAAGGCTAGAACCTTCATCGGAACATTCGTCACCCTCGATCTATGCCGCACCGCCGCCGAATGAGCCGCCGAAGGTCCTCGTGCCAGAGGAAGTGCGGCCGGTGCCCGTCGTAAGAGACGCCGCGAAATCCGTAGTCACTTCCGTGAAAGTGATGAGTGCGTTCGGCTGGGGACGGAGCAAGGCGACGAAGTGAACAAGCAAAGTACGCATGTAAAGTACGGGACCACTGCTGCGGCCCAGCCGGCGGGACCTCGGGCGGGACACCCCCTCGCGTAATCATGTATAGGCTTCAATATGTCAGTTGAGAACTCCGAGTTGTCACACGTCGTGTTAATTTCAGTAACACAGTGAGTATGAGTCGAGTGTCCTCGCACCTTCGACTGCGCCCGCGCGCGCGCCGCGGTCTGGCCGTGCGCAAAGCGTAGTAACGTACACGAGCTGCGGTACTAGAGTGGAGGAGAGACTCAGACTCCCGGCCGGAGACTCATCTCTCATGGTCATGCTCACCCTGCTCAGCGACTGTGCATGTCCATGCCGATCGTGAGACCAGACCCGCACTAGCAAAATTGAGTAGCCCGAGCGAGCGAGTACTCAGTACTTGTGTTGACCGAGGGGAACGGAGCCGTCATTTGAGACGGACGGTGGTGTGGTGAGCGCGGGGGGACCGCGTCCGCGACGAAACTGACTGACTGACTGAAAACGTACCCAGGTCTACAGGAAAACACCTGGACAGGGACACGTCATTCCCGATTCACCAGAACCGAGGAAGGAATCGACTCGTAGGAATCCCACAGTCATTGTATCGCAACAACTACGCAGGCCTTTTCGTTTCCCCACAGAGCGGGGGGCATGGGAGGCGTGATGAGGGATGTAATTGATTGCCCTGGTCGCTCCGGTCGCGACGCGGCAACGGCCAACCACCACGATGCCGACACCGAAGATGGACGCCCGCGACGCGTGGCTGGCCTCCTCGACAACAGGCAACGCGCGCCGTCGCGCCAGCGGCGGCCTCGACTATAAAAAGTTCGACAAGATCGTCGACTCGGACGACGAGGACGATAGCCGAAAGCCGCAGCCTCCTGCACAGATGCTGGGCATGCCGCCGGAGCTCAAGCTCGCGCTCGCCAAGGTGGAGGCCGCCAAGGAGCGCGGCGATCAAGCGGGCACCATGCTCGCCATGGCTGAGCTCGAGGCGCGGCTCCAGGATCAGCCAGCCGATTTCAAGCGCATGTTCCTCGACGGCGCCGGCCTTCCCGGCCGTGCAGGGAAGAAGTTGAGCGCGCTCGATCGGAAGCTTGCCGAGATCGACGATGTGGCCGCAAGCATCAAGGCGCTCACATCCCCAGTAAGCCAGCCACCAGGTAGCGCCGCCAACGGCACGGGCGGCGGCGGCGGCAGCAGCAGCAGCAGCAGCAGCAGCAGCAACAGCTCCGCCCTCGACGTTGCGGCGCTCGACGCCGCGAACGCGAAGACGAAGTCGATGCTGGCTGAGCTGCAGGCGTCCAAGGAGAAGCTCGCGGCGCAGCTGGCCGAGGTGGAGAAACACAAGGCGGCCGCGGCCGAGGCGGCGGCTGCCGTCGCGCAGCGCAATAAAGACCTGCAGGAAGCGCAAGAGAAGAAGCAGAAGCAGGGTGAGATCGTCGACAACACGGTGCACGTCGCACGCAAGGCGATGGTTGAGCAGGCGAAGATCTATCAGGAGGAGGACAAGCTACGCGCGGAGATGTTCCTCTCACTCAAGGTAGCCGTACTGAGTGCCGGACTGAGTGCGATTGATTGAGCTGCGCGCGGAGGTGTTTCTCTCATGACCCTGACGAGTCTCATTATCAGTTGACCCCAGACACCCTCTCGCACACCCTCTCGCTCACCCTTTCACCCTCCCTCTGCAGGAGCGAGGCAACCTGGCGATGCAGAAGCAGGACCTGACCGCCGCGCGAGCGTTCTACTCGGAGGCACTCGAGATCACGCAGATTGCGGACCTGGAGCGCGCTAAGCTCCTCGGCAACCGCTCGGTGTGCTACACACAGCTGGGCTACTCGGATCTGGCTAAGGCGGACGCGGAGGAGGCGGCAGAGCTCGCTCCCGAATGGGGCAAGGCGCACTACAGGCTCGGATGCCTGCGGCTGCAGGTCACTCATCACCACTCATCACCACTGATTACCACACGCTTTCCCCCACAATGCGGCTGCATGCCAGCGAGCTCTCCGGTGCTCTCGACCTCTCGATGGCCTCCCTTGATAGCAACTGATGGGCTCTGATTGCCTCGCTCATCAGGCCAACGAGCTCTCCGGTGCTCTCGACTCGATGCGTACCGCGAAGGAGCTGATGCCCGAGATGCCCGAAGTCGGTGCGAAGCTGCTTGAGATTGAGGCCGCGTGCGAGGAGGCGGAGAAGGTGAAGGCGGCGGCAGCGAAGGAAGAGGCGGCGGCTGCGAAGGCGGCGGCGCCAGCGCCATCGCCTGCGCAGGCAGCGTCAGCGCAGGCGGCAGCTGCACCAGCGCAGGCCGCGGCGGCTGCGCTGGTGGCGGCTAGGCAGGTGGCGGCCGCACAGGAAGACGATGACGACGACGTGGACGGCGACGTAGCTTCCGGAGAGGCACCTGCAGATGCAAAGAAGAAGAAGAAGAAGAAGAAGAAGAAGAAGGACAAGGCGGTAGTGCCGTCCGGGGTGGCGGCGGCGACGACGACAGCGGCGGCGGCGACGACAGCGGCGACGACAGCGCCGGCGGCGGCGGCGGCGGCGGTAGTGGCTCGGGTGGGGTACTCTGCGTCAGCTAGCGCGAAGGCAGGTAACGACTGTGGGGATCCGGAGGAGGAGGAGGAGGCTGTGGAAGAGGAGGCTGTGGAAGAGGGCTGTGGGGATCCGGAGGAGGAGGAGGAGGCTGTGGAAGAAGAGGCTGTGGAAGAGGAGGACCAGGAGGCGGCAGAGGCGGCAGAGGCGGCCCTGGCAGAGGCGGCAGCCGCGGAGGAGGCGGCGGTCGCGGCGGCCGTAGCGGCTGAGCGCGCATTGAAGGCCGCCGAGGAGGCCGAGGCAAGGGCGGCGGCGCTCAAAGCTGCCAAGGCAGCTGCCAAAGTAGGGAAGCCCCCGCCCGCACCACGCAAGGCGCCGCCCGCGGTCGATGCAGCCAAGGCGGAGGCAAAGGAGAAGGCGGAGGCGAAAGCCAAGGCGGAGGCGGAGGCCAAGGCGAAGGCGGAGGCCAAGGCAATGGCGAAGGCGGAGGCGGAAGCGCAGGCGAAAGCCAGGGCGGAGGCAAAGGCAATGGCGGCGGCGCAGACGAAGGCGCAGGCGGAGGCCGAGGCGGCAGCGGTGGCGGCGACAAAGGCGAAGGCGGAGGCGGACCAAAAGGTGGAGGCCGTCGCCGACGCGCGCGCTGTCGACGCGGCGGTGGCGACAGCGGCGGCGGAGGCGACAGCGCGCACGGCGGCGATGGCAGACGAGCGTGAGCGCGCAGGCAAGCTATTCGCGAGCGGCGCCGTGCCGGGCGCGAGCTTCCTCTTCGATGCGCTCCGGCGGGAAGCGGAGAAGCGCCTTGACGTGGCGCAGACGGCAGCTTCGGTGGCGAGCAAGGCGGCCAAAAAGGCGGCCAAGCCGGCTGCTGCAGCGAGCGCGGCCGCGGCGGCGGCGTACACGGCCGCCGCGGCAGGCTCGGTGCTGGCGCTCCTGTGCAACAACCTCGCGGCGTGCCACCTGAAGCTTGGCGCGGAGGCGACGGAGCCAGCGGAGGCGCGGGAGGCATTCGAACGCTGTGCGTCGGAGGCGCAGGCAGCTCTCTCAGCCGCGGAGGACGCCAGCGCATCGCTCGCCACCGCCGCGGCCGCCGTGAGTGCGGCGGCCGCCGTGGCGGGCGGTGCGCCCGGTACGGCGCCCAGCACGGCCGCAGGGGCGGCGTGCGAGCAGCTCAAGACGGCGCTCGAGGGGACCGTCTTGAAGGCCAAGCTGCGGCTAGCAGAGGCGACCAAGCTGCGGGCCTAAGTAGCGATGGGGCGGCTAGCAGAGGCGACCAAGCTGCGGGCCTAAGTGGCGACTGGGCGCCGTCGTGAGCGCGTCCGTCTCCGAGACAGATCGGTGTTGAGCGCCTTCGTGAGCGCGTGTGTAGGGCGCGATTCAAGACCAATCGGCTCAATGGGGTGGACCTGAGGGCCTAAGTAGCGACACGGGGCGCCGTCGTGAGCGCGCGTGTGTACATAGGGCGCGATTCAAGACTGTAATCGGCTCAATGCACAATGGTGCGGACCTGAGGGCCGCCTAAGAAGCTAAGTAGCGACACGGGGCGCCGTCGTGAGCGCGCGTGTGTAGGTCGCGATTCGAGCATGGATTCAAGACAAATCGGCTCAATGGTGGATCTGTGCGCAATCCGCGGCGCGCCTATCGGCCCTATCGCGCTATCCGGCATCCGCGGCTGACGGAGATCGCTTGAGACGAGGCCACCCGGCAGCCACTCGAAACGAGGCCAGGTCGCAGGTGGAGGTGCACGAGCTGCACCGTCGCTGGACCGTGCTGGCGCGCGGGGGTCGGGTTGCCGACGGAGCTTAAGACGGAGCACGGCACGGAGGCCGTCGAGCGTCTACAGCCTGCCGGTGCTCTGGAGGGCAGCGCGGGCGGCAGCGCCCTCCAGAGGAGGAGCGAGGACGGGGTGCGGTGGGCAGCGGGTAGACCCTCGGGTAGAGCGGATCGAGCGTGATGAAAGTGTCGCGGCGGTTTTGGTGGAGGTCCACGGCTCCACGCGCAGGACCACAGGTGCGAGGGTGGTGATGGCATGTTGGCATCAAAGCAGCGGTGGGTAAGTGGTGTGTGTTGCCTACATGAGAGTACAATGTAGGCATCGATTTGCATCGATCGGCAGAGGGGACAAGAATTGCGAAATTATTCATGTAAATTCGAAACGGAGCGGTGGGCGGCCTGTAAGGGGGGGGTAAGTGGCCTGCGGCCAGTAAAGGAGAAGTGCGGGGAAGAATTCGGAATTGGTTTCGTCATCGTGTTAACGTGTTCCCACGACTCTTACCAAAGTCATGCTGCTCGCGGTGGTTCTCTGCGCAAGCGCGTCGCTGCAGCCGGCGACAGCCGGCGTGCAGACGCGGCGCGCCCTGCTTGGCAATGCTATGGCAGCAGCTTCCTTTGCCGCGGCGCCCGCGTTCGCGCTCGAGCAATTGATGGTCGATCCCAATTCGCTCAAGAAGGCGGACATCGGGCTGCTCGACGAGATCCCGCCCAAGGCGAAGCAGGCGTACCTGCAGTATCTGCCGCAGCTGCAGCTGGACGCAGACTTTTACCTTTTTGAGCTCAAGGATTGGCTCAACAATCCGGGCCGGTGGGACCGCATCGGCGAGCTCACGGCGTCATCCGACATTGGCAGCGCGGCATCGGTCTCGCGGCTCGAGCGCGAGTTCGTGACGCCGATGAAGATCCTCGCGCTCGCGTTCCCGCCCGACCTGGGCGGCGAGGACATGCAGTCCGCCCTCGACAAGTTCCAGCAGAGCATGTTCCAGCTCTCACGGCAGGCGCGGCGCGGCGCGACCACGGGCAACGTGGCGGGCCCTTCAGCCAAGGACGTGGCGGAGGTGTACACGACGTGGGAGGCAGGACGGCAGGCGCTCAACAGCTTCTTCTTCGCGCTCAACGAGAGCACCGGCACCCAACGGCTCGTCACCATCCCGGCCGCCGGCGACGAGAAGGCGTACCCGCGCTCGAAGCTCCTGTACACCCAATTGCTCAAGGATGCGGCCATCTGCCGCAACCGTGGTGGGTACCTCACCCTAATGACTCCTGATTGCCTCTGATTGGGCTTGAGTGCGACATTCATCAGGTTGGCACCGACCTCTTTCCCACAGCCCTCTCGCATGCTCGCGATGCCCACTTGATTGCACTGAGTGTTTCGCTGATTGTGCTTGATGGCGCCCCTCATCAGGCGGCGAGGCGCTCGCGGGCTTTTGGGGTGGGCTCATGGTGTACGGCACCGTGCCCGGCGTCAACCCGTGCGGCAACACGGCGCTCGCGTACTACTCACAGGGCCTGTGAGCGCTCTGAGGTCCGAGCTTGAGAGAGATTCGATAGAGATTGCAGGCAGCTTGTGTGGGCAAGCTTGTGGGGGCAGCGCGCCAGCGCGGCAGGAGGTGCGCTGCGGAGGCGTGCGGAGCCCGGAGCCCGGCAGGCAGACGCGTCGGCAATTGGAGGCGGGCGTGTCGGCTAATTTACGTTTTATCATTGCACAATAGAGGCCTAGACCGTAAGTCGACGTGACGCCCGGCGGCCGCGGTGGACTTGATTCGGAGTTACGCGTGTGTGACCGGGTCGGAGCGTGTCGAGGGCGCTCAGGGAGGGGGGTAAATCCGTAAATCCGTAATTACGTAACAGAACGCCCAAAACGGCGCCCATTTGACCCCCTGAGGTGGGGATCTGGTCGCCCGGCCAATGTGACCACCCTACGGTGCGGATGCACGCCGCCGTCACGGTGGCGGCGCGGGACCATGTGGAGGCAGAGGGCTGCCGCATCTTCGCCAAGGTGCTGCACGGCGCGGCCATAGACCCCGACCTATCGGTCGCCAAGGTGTCGCGTCGCGAGGTCACGGCCACGGAGGCCGAGCGCGCGGCGCAGCGCGCAGCGTATCAGCCATTGGTATCAGCGACATGCTCACACGGCGCTTCATCACCGACCGCGAGGGCATCGGGAAAACAACCAAGGCGCCTCTGGCGTCCCACTGGACGAACGCCATGGGCTGCAGCGAGCGCGCAGAGGCGCGCAAGCTCATGAGCGACGAGTACAAGGCCATGTTGGACAACTAGCTGCACGCGTGCGTCATGCTGTCATCCAGGATGCACGCTTCGACCTTCGAGATGATTTGTGATGCGTACATTCTCATCACGATTATCAGAGTACATGCTCCAGTACAGTCGCATGGCGCAGACCAACTCGTCTCGGCTATCGGGAGCTACGGTGGGCTCTGGCGCTCTGCGGGGGGCCGCCGAGAACCCGGGGGCTGCGCCTGCCCCCAGTCTCACCTGAGCAAGGCCAGCGCAGGCCGGCACGTGGCCATGGTCGCACGCCAACAAGCGCGCCAACAGAGCCGCAGGCCTCACCCCCACGAAGCCCCCGACGCCCGAACGGATCGCCGTGTTCACCGCCGCCTGCGCCGCCAAGAGCGTCCTGGTCGTGGCCACCGCCAATGACGAGGGCCACGTGGAGATTGCGAGGGCGGAGCCCGGCCCTGGCGCGGCCGCCGAAGTCGTCCCGTGGGCCATCGTCAAGGCCGTCGCGCCGGGCATCTTTGGCCCGTGTGCGTCTGTGGCGGCAGCCGAGGGCCGGCGAGCATCCGCCCGAGCCACGCCCTGCTCAGGCAGCTTCTGCTAGAGGCGGCAAGAAACCATCAGTGCAGTGCGATGGAATTAGGCACCGCAATCAGCCAGTCAAGGGTACATCTGAAGTTCTTCGAGTCGCTGCAGTGCTTCACACGCGACCAGGTGAATGACCACTGGACTGGCACAGTCGACATCTACGACGCGCTCTTGTCTCAACTTGGCGGACCCTTGTCGCTTCCATTCGCGATCGGGTGGGCGTGCGATCGTCAAGGCCGTCGCGCCGGGCATCTTTGGCCCGTGTGCGTCGGTGGCGGCAGCCGAGGGCCGGCGAGCAGATCGCGCTCGACTTCATGATGAACCACGGCTACCACCTCAAGATGCTCAACAAGCACATCAGCGGTTTCTCCCAAGGAGTCCAGGCGCACGCCGCGGCCAACGGTGCGCCTCGCACAGGTCTCCTCAAACTCACCGCGCCGCCACCACTGCCTGCGCGAGCCATGCCACACCGCTCACACCAGCCCTCCAACCATCCCCCTCGCTCCCGCCCTCGCAGCCCAAAGTACAGCAAACTGGAGAAAGTTCAAACCCACCCACCATCAACGCGTCCATCTTTGGTCATCAACCCAACGCGCACCCCGAATTTGTGGCTATAGACCCGAAGTTTACTGACATCGGGTGGGACAACTGGTTTGGCGAGCTATGTCTCGCATTTGCATGCGTCGATGAGCACGGCCGGCGCCACGAGCTCATGCTCCTGCGCTGGCTATGGGCGAGCACAGAGACACTCGTACGTGATGAGCGAAGCGGAGGGTACCGCGAGGTGCCGTACAGGACCAGATATGGTTTGCAGAATAAGTATGAGGTGATGAGTGTAGACACGGCCATGCACCGCGCGCCTGTGTTTAGACCTCCCAGGTTTGCCGAGCCAGAGCGCGAGGTGCGCTCAGAGCCATACATATGGGCGCCGGATCTGTACGGTATCTTTTAGGTGTTGTGTACATGATGTAGTCCGTCTGATGTACATGATGTACCCCGTCTGTAACGTCGGTCAGTAATTGTACTCAGCAAGATACGTCGCTTCAGATTAGTTCTTCAGTTTTACAGTTACAAAGAAGCCGGTTCGATTTGACTTGGTGACTTCGAAAGTCGACAAGGGATGATCAGAAGTGTTGAAATCAAGAAATCAGGATAATCAAGAAATCAAGAAATCAGGTGCCCTATACCTTGAGATCTCAGTTAGGGGAGGGAGGAGAGGGCTCGAGACGCCCTCTGCGCGAGTCCCAAGCTATTTCAGAGCCTTTTAACAGCCCCTACAGGCTCACGTTTTTCATACCGTCCCCACCTCTCTCCCCATCAGGTTTTCAAACTAACCCTCCTTTAATTATTCATAAGGAGTTGCACTATCCTTCGAAATCGTTGGTTACCAGCTACGAAGGGAAAATCCTTAACATTAAAGCGTTGTTGTTAACAATTCTTATTGTTGTTAAGTTGTTAGTGTTAAACACCTCAACAGTGAATGGCCCTTAACGTTAGCAATTCTAACTCGCTAGGACAAGAACTCAGCAAAACTCGGGACAACCTACCCGAACCGGGACAGCCCACCCACGCGGGACGTCCCACAGGGCACTGGGACGGCCCACTTGGCGTGGGACAACTCGCTTCAAAGTGGAATAACCCACAGCTGGGACACCCCAGCCAAGCTGGGACACCCCAGCCAGACTAGGACAACCCAGCTAAACTGGGACAGCCCACCCACGCGGGACGTCCCACAGGGCACTGGGACGGCCCACTTGGCGTGGGACAGCTCGCTTCAAAGTGGGATGACCCACAGCTGGGACACCCCAGCCAAACTGGGACACCCCAGCCAAAATGGGACAACCCAGCCAAACTGGGACAGCCCACCCACGTGGGACGTCCCACATCGCGTGGGACGTCTCAACCGCCTGGGGCGTCCCATGAAAGAGTGGGATGACCCAGCGGTGGGTCATCCCACTCCCTCTCCGGGACACACCACCCAAGCTGGGAAGTCCCACACAAACTGGTCCATCCCAATTTTTTCCCAGTTGCTAAGTCTCCTCGCGCCCGTCCGCGGTTTCGTCAAGTTTCGTCCATCGTCACGGAGCTGACGAAATTCCCCGTCCCATATACCCATTGAACCTGCGGGGGCGCCCCAATTTGTGGTGGTTTTTCTTATTAGGATCCTGCGAGTCGGTAAACCGGGTCCGGGACGTTCCGGTCGCATGCACGTAGAGTTACGTCAAGCGCCGTCCCGGTGAAAGGGCGCGCGGAGTCTCCGCGCGCGAGTCGAAGAGTGTTTGTCCAGTAGCGACATCCAAGAACCTCTTACGAACTTCAACCCGCTCCAGAGGGATCAGGTCTACTCGCTGGACCCCTTGAGCGGCATGCAAGGGTCCGCGGAGCCAAGGGCTCCCGTTCCCATGGTAGCGGATGGTAAGTCAACGAACAACGATCTACGAAGATCAACGGGCGATGCCCGAGTTTGGTGCCGGAACCAAGGCACGCGACGAGGCCCTCACGTACGGCGACGATACGTACGACGAGGCAAACGCGAAGGACGGATCGTCCGCAATACTCCGGAACCCTGTGGTCCCGCAAGTCCTCGACCGACGAGGAGTCAGCACACGAGGACTAGAATACGGTGAATACCAATTTCGCACAACTTTAATGGGGTGAGTGGCCGTGTCGCGTGTCGCCATATAGCGTGTCGTGGACCGAATTTTACGTGCTTGCATGTCGAAGAAGGTTCAAAATTAAGAGGTAAAAAAAGAGAGCTGAAATGAGATCACAGTAATAGGTGTTAGTGGCTCTCTTGATGCGCGGAGAGGACACCTTGCAGGCACTCGCAAGAGCCGCGCATCCCTCTGATTTTTCTGCACATCCTGATCAAAGTTCGGCCCGTTCTTCTCGACGCAGGCGCCTGCGCAGCTGTTGTGGTTGAGAAGAACGGAGATGGAGGAGTCTCAAGTTGTGGTTGATATTGACGCCGTCGCCACGTCTAACACATCTGAGGGAGGCTTCCAAGCTCCAGTCTATGAGTACACCCCCAAGTATGCCTCTGAATTAGCGCTGGCTGCCAAGATTCCATCCGTGCGTGCTTCGAGCTTCGCCTTTTGCAGTTGACCGTCGATTCGTCTTGTTGGTTCGCCCACTCCTGCGCTCCTGTCATCCTGTACTTTATGCGCAGGATTTCTCGGTTCGCCCTGATGATACGCCCGACAAGATCCTTGTCCAGGGTGAATGGGTCAAAGGAGTGTCAAAGGCGGCCGCCACCGACGAGGTTCCGCTCATGTCCGACTCGAAGGTCGTGGCCGAGCGTTTCGCCATGGTCAGGGAGACCGACTTGAAGAGCGCCACCGCGCTGCCGACGACCGCCACGAAAGACTTGGTAAACGCGTACCTCATGCAGGGCGAGACGATCGTCACGTCCATCGATGTGATCGCGTTTAACAACGTGAACGGCAAGAATATGGTCGGCCGGCAGGGCGTCCTGTTCATCACCGCCTCCTCGCAGGGCCATCACAAGCTCAAGGTCATCATGATGTCGGAGACGAATCAAGTGAACATTTCCGAATCTGGCATGCGCAAGCACTCGGACATAGTCGGCACAGAGCAGACTCTCCTAAAGCAGGTCTCGGCGAAGCACACCCTCGACGGCTTCTTCACGACCATCGATCTGTGCAAGGTGAGAGACTCATGGCGGGCACGATCCCCGCACCAGCATGCTCCTCCCCATCAGACCTCGTCCCATACTGTCTGCTTCTACTGCTTCATCTGCCCCACTGGGGTGCGGGAGCCGTGCGAGGAGAGAGGACCTCTGAACCGCGCGCGTGTGCGCCCTTGCGCTCTCGCCCTCGCGCTGGACGACGAGTCGCCCCTGCGTGCGTGTGCTGTGCAGAACTCAATTTATCACGTGCACCTCACGACGGCCGACGTGGCCGAAGCGGCTGCGAAGTTCAACGGCGAGAGCTTCAAGAAAAGCGACTGGAAGGCAAGCGGCTCGAGCGCAAGTGGCTGGTGGGCAAGCTGCTGGTGCGCTTGCTGTAACCCGTCGTGGTGCCTGTCGTGTTCGTGGTGCCTGTCGTGTTCGTGGTGCCCGTCGTGTTCGTGCTCCGCGTGCCGGTGCACGTTCAAGGATTGTTGCAAAGAGGTGCGGCATCGTACCGCATCGAACGGGAATGTGATGATCGCGCATGGCGCACTCATGCCCCGATCGCAGCGCAGTGCGCGGCTCCCAAGATGCTCCGCGGCGCGCGCTCTCAGATGCGGTTCAAATGTGTGTGATGTGCACTGCAGTGCTGCTCCTTCAAGTGCTGCTCCCTCAAGTGCTGCTCCCTCAAGTGCTGCTCCTTCAACTGCTGCTCCTTCAAGTGCTGCTCCTTCAAGTGCTGCTCCTCGACGAAGAGGATGGGGAACGGGACGAACGGGACGAACGGGACGAACGGGAGGAGCGGGACGTTCAACTTCTTGGCATCGACGGACAGCATGCCGGAGCTCGACAAGATTGTGACAACGTACGAGGAGCGCATGGACAGCAAGGTGGTCGCTGGAGAGACGGTGCCCCTGAAGGCCTTTGAGGATCTCAACGTCACGTCCAAGTCGGGCAAGCTGACCCAGTCCGTGCGCGAGCTCAAGTTGGTGTACAAAGCGTCGTACACGGCGACGATCGAGGAAGCCTCCGTGGTGATCGCTCCGTGGGTTCCCATCACAGATGCCATCGACTTCGCGTCCCAGCTGGAGACGCACATTGCCAGCTGTGCTAACGAGTCCACTTACAAGAGCGTTAGCAAGACTATGCCAAACTTTTTCTCTGGACATGGGAAGAAAAACGTCGAGAAAAACGGTTCCTGGCCCTTCAACTGGCCCTTCAACTGACCCTATCCCTAACAAGCTTCTACCGTAAGCGCGCCTCCTGCATCCGCTCGCGTCTGAAGATGAGGAAGCGCATTGACGAGCTCCTTGCGGGAGTGGGCGCAGAACGCTCGGCGGTGCCGCTGCCGGTCGCGCCGTCGGCGGCAGGAGACAGGGGCAGCGGGGCAGCGGACCGCGGAGCTCTTCGAAGCCGGAGACTTTGGGGCCGGCGGCGGGCGGGGATGCATACAGCCGGAGCCGATGAGACCGGCGGCGAGCGGGGGGCGACGGGCGAGCAGCTGGAGCCTGCGAGGCCGGGCGGGGGAGGGCATGGCGACGAGCGCAATGGACGAGCGAGCACCGAGCAGCTGGAGCCCTGTGTGCTGCTGGCTTCGCAGCCGAGGGCGCGAAACCCGCTTAGTTCGTTCGGTTAGCGGGGCGTGACCACGGCACCGGGTGCTGCTCCTCGGGGGCTACTACATGTATGCACGGTATTTTTTGCATGATCTGTTTCATGTCACGCCACCCAATCGGCAGGTATAAATCGCGATCGGCGCGTCACAGCCACTGGTTAAAATTTGACACCCAAGACAACGGACCGGCGTACATACGGATAATGCTGCCTCAAAAGCTCGGGGACCCTGGACCAATCACAGTGCTCCCGCCACAGATGCCTCCAGAAACGGGAGACCATGTTGAGTTCCATGTTGCCGAATCTTTCACATGTACGCCGGCGATCCGCTCGCCTCAGAGCAAGACGCGCTCCTTCGTCACACGTCAGTACTATGCTACCTTAGCCGGGGGACCCGCGACACGATGAGCCGGTGGTCGGCCGACCCCGAAAGTCTTTCTTGTATACCAAATAATTTGCTCATTGGATTAGGTTCTCCTACTCGACTACCTTAGGTAGTACCATGACGTTCGTCGCGTCTCTGCGTATACGCACCCGACGCCGCGTGTACGCACACGTGCTTGTACGCGGGTGTGGGTGTGTATACGCAGGTACGTGCGTATACGCACCCCAGGGTGCGTATACGCGGGTAGGTGCGTTTACGCGAGCGGTAGTGTGTATACACAGTGGGTGCGTATACGTACCCCCTCGCGTAAACAGGTTTCTGCGTACGCAAACGCAGGAAACGACAAACCGTAAAGTACGGTACATCATCGCATGACGTACCGTCTCGTTTGGTACATAACATCAAGTGAATAGGTTCGAAGAAAAAGAAAATCATGGTGGTGGTTATTAATCTTGGTGGAACTCCTCTGAACACGGAGAAATAACAGAAGAGCAAGGCAACCGGAAGCCGTGCACGCACCATCGCAGCGCATCCAAGTGAGGTCGCGCGAAGCGGCGTGTCGAAAAAACGGAAACGAAACGGAACCCTCCCACAACGCATCAGATCACCCCCATGTCTCCGCCCCACGCCACCGCTGCGCCGTGTGGCCCGAACTCGCGCAGGCCGACGAGTCCATGTGGGCTGGACGGTCTTCGCTCCAACTCCGTGTGGTATTGAGCGTCCGGCGCTCCTTGTCGCGGGCATGTCGCTCACTGTGCCGAGACGATTGCGGCCGCCACAATCTGCACCGCTGCGCCCTCTGCCCCTCCTGCATCTGTCCTCTGGCACTCTGCGGCGTCGCTGATGACGTCGCTGACGCTGATGACGGTGGCGACGGCAGTGGAGGCGCTGCTCGCCCCTCCGCCCCCCAGCTTACGCTGCTTCTTCATGTCCTTCTCAGCCTGCTTCTCCTCCGCCTTGCGCTTCTTCTCCTCCTCCTTCTTGACGGTCTTCTCTTCCTCGCGCTTCCTATTCTCCTCTGCACGCAACACGCGTGCCGCCTCCGTATCGGCACCGCGCATCGCCTGGTGCTGCTGCTGCGCCGCTGCCCGTGTCGCTGCCTCTCTCTGCATCGCCTCCGCCCGCGCCTCCTCCTCCTCCTGCTGGTGCTGGTGCTGGTGCTGGTGCTGGTGCTGGTGCTGGTGCTGGTGCTGGTGCTGGTGCTGTTGGTGCAAGAGCTGCTGCTGCTGCTGATGATGATGATGATGATGATGAAGCTGCTGCGGATGCTGCACCAGCTGCTGCAGCAGATGCTGCTGGAATCCCTGCTGCTGCTGCGGCGGCGGCGGCTCCATTGGTGTTGCACCTGGAGATGCTCCCATGTCGGCGTTGGGTGGTCCCGTACCTCCGGCGGCAGGGGTGCGCCACGCCTTGCTCGCGCCATCCCACTGTGCGTGGGGGCGCAGCACCGCCGCGTCGACCGTGTGGACTGCCTCAAAGTCGACCGACTTGACGATCCATTGAGGTTCGTCAAATAGAGGCTGCGGGCGCACTTCAAGCACCTTCACGTCCCACCAGCCGCCGATGTATGAGAGCTGCACCAAATCGCCCACGCTGAGCGCGCCCAGCCAACGGCCGTCCGCGGGCTGCGGCGGCAGCGGGCGCACTCGCTTGGCGATCTCGTCGCGCTTCAGCCCGGGCAGGTCGGCCACGTCTTCCGCTTCGGCATCATCCTCGCAGAGCTCCTCGTATTCGACCCGCAGCTTATCGGGCGCCTTGTGTCCATAGACTGTCGCCTCAAACCACGCGCCAAAATGCACGTCGCTCTCCTGCTGCACCTCGACGCGCATCCCCACCGGCCACTCGTCCGCCAGCTTGGTGAGCGACGCGCTGCCACGTCCACCAGCGGCGCCGCCGCGCCCACCACCGCGCCCGCCGACGCGCCCGCCGACGCGCCCGCCGCCGGTGCCGCACCCTCGACCGCCCGTGGCCGATGCGGGAGGATCCACAGGTGAAGCGGCGCTGGCGCTGGCCTCCAGGGCCTTCCAGAGCTCCTCTAACGGGACCTCCGTGGAGGTTCCAGTCGCACTGCTGTCAGCGCCGTGGTCGACCAAGCTGGCATCGACGACGGCAACGCCGCGGCCACGCCCGCGCAGCTCGTCCTCGCGCGCGAAGGCGCCCGCGCCGTACGGGTCCGAGTGCCATGACGGCGCGCTCCGCTTGCGGCCAAATCGACTCGTCGGCGCGGCTGCCTCTGTGTGTTCTGCGCGCCCCTTGGCCGTCTTGGCGGCACGCGCCTCCTCTTTGGCCGCCCGCTTCGCCTCGGCCGCCGCCGCCTTGTCCGCCGCCTTGGCCTCCGCCCCCTTGGACTCGCGCTTGGCGGGAGCGGCCTCCAGGTTGAAATGTCGCGCGACCTCGGCGCGGGAGCGGAAGCGCTTGCCCTGCGCCGGTGGGGGCAGGGTGGGGCGAGTGAGGGCTCAATGAGGCTGTGAATATGAATAGGCTCAAGACTGTGCGTGCGAGGGCTGTGCGCGCGAGGGCGCCGCGCTCATGACGGCGCCGCGCTCACGACGGCGCTGCGCTCCCGCTCACCTTCTTGTTGAAGAAGTACGAGTCATAGGTGCCTGCAGTGGCGCCCTCCTTGCGGAATTCAGTCATCGTGTACCAGCCAGTGATCATCTCCGCCGAGCCGCCGCAGTGCTCGAGGTACTTGGCCAGTGACGCGAGGAGCTTCTCGGAGCGCGCCGCTGCTTCCGCCGCTTCCGCTCTGGCCGCCTCCGCTGCCGCTGCCTCTTCCGCCTTCCTCCTCTCCTCCTCTGCCTTCCTCTTCTTCGACTTGGATGACTTCTCATCGCGCTCGACTATACGTACCACACGGGCCACGAGGGCGGAGAGGACCGCCGCCACCTGCTCCTCGATGCGTCCTTCGCGATTGGCCGGCTTGAGGACACGATCCACCTGCTTGAGGAGTGACTCAAGGACCGCGCGCACCTCGGACTGCACATGGCGCTCTGCCATGTGCTCACGCACGCGCGCCTCTGCCCACGGCTGCTGCGTCCGCCGCCAGCCGCGCAGCGCGCTGATCACGCCCGCGCACTGCTCACGCGCCGCCGCGGCAGCCACCCTCCCTAGCTCCTCGAGCGATGCTCCCTCTTCAGCTCCGGCGGGCGGCGCCATCTCGACCGAGATGTCCGCGTGCCGAGCGACGGCCACCATCGCCATCGAATGGAGGGTAGCCACACCTCCAGAGTGGCGTGGCAGGCATCCGAGCGCCCGTGTCCACAGTCCATCGTCAACGGCGCGGGCCTCGGCGGCCGCGGCGCTTACGCCTCGGCCAAAGCCCTTGAGGCTGACGCCGACACCGCCGCCCTTGGTGCCGGCGTCGCCGTAGCCGCGCGCAAACGTGTACGCCATGAGCGTACTCGATGCGTTGCCGAAGCCGTGCTCGACGGCGCGCGTGACACGCGCGAGCCATGTGCGCACCTCGGCAGCGAGGGCACGTGCAGACCTCGCCTCCTCCCTCGCACGCTCCCGTGCCGCCCGTGCCTCGGCAGACAGGGCCACCCCGTGCAGCCGCTCGGCGCGCTCGAGCACACTCAGATGCAGCTGGCCATACACGTCGGGCACACTCGTGACGCAATCGGGCGTCGAGAGCGCGTGCGCAAGCAGTCCCACCAGCCCGTCGAAGCTCAAGCTCGCACTCTTGTAGGCCTCGAGGCCGGCCTCGACGGCCTCCCAACCCGCCGCTCCTGTGAACTCGCGCGCGGGGCGACCGTCGAAAGCGCGCACGCTGCGCACGAGCGCCGCGTCGATGGGCACCGGCACGGCGGCCAGAGGCGGCGGCGGCAGCCAGCCCGCCTGCGCTCCGGCCGTGGCCGTGGTCTCGAGGGCATCCAAAGCGGCGCCGGAGGTGGCGGCGGCGGCGGCGGCGGCGGCGGCGGCGGCGGCGGCGGCGGCGGCGGCGGGGATGGGCTGATCGATGCCGTCGAGGCTATCAGGTATGACGCACGGCGCTGCGGGCGCAGGCAATGACGGCATCCGCACCGACGCGGCCGCCGCCGCCGCAGCAGCGGGGATGGGGGTTCCCTCAGCGGCCGGAGAGGCACCGTGGTGGGCGCCAACGTCGTCCCCCGCTGTCGGCGCCGCTACGGTCGCCGCCGCCGCCACAATGCTAGGCGCTCCTTCGGCCGCCGCAGTTTGGGCAGCGAGCAACATTTGCTGATTCGAGCCCTCGACGGCCAAAATCTGACGAAAGAGGCGGCGCGCGTACCTGCCAAACACGGCCGCGCTCGCCGCCGCCGCCGCCGCCGCCGCCGCCGCCGCCGCCGCCGCCGCCGCCGTCTCGGCCCCGTCCTTCCCGGCCTCCTCCGCCAAGCTCGCGTCGGTGGCCATCGGGTCGGCCTCTGCGGCGCCTGCCCCTGGCACTCCGCTCGCCTGCGCCGCCGCCTGAGCTTCCACAGCTTCTACAGCTTCCACAGCTTCCACAGCTTCCACAGCTTCCACCCAGCACAGACGTTCCACTACGCTCGCAAAGTGTTGCGCCTGCGAATAGCATCGCTCAACGGCCGCCACGTCAGCGTAGCCGTGCACCGCCGCGCTCACAAAAGCAGTGAGCAGCCTGACGCGCAGTCGAGCGCGCGCGTGCCGCGTCCACTCGTCGAGTGCGCGCGCGCGGCCCGCGAGGGCTGTCGCTTGTGCAGTGGCCACCAGCCTGGCAGCCTGCGCCTCCCACTGCAACGCCGCCTCGGCCAGCGGGTCAGTAGACATATCAGCCGCCGCGGCCAGCGGGTCAGGAGGCAACGGAGCTGCCGAGGGCGCCGGCGCGGCGTCCGTCTTGGCGCGGTAGAAGCGCGAGTCCACAAACTCGGCCTCGTCCTGTGTGAGCTCGCTGCCCTTCTCGGAGCGGCGCTGCTCGGCCAGCTCGGCCTCGACGACCTGGGTTGGCACGTGCATGGGCTCGGCGTGTTCGTCGTCATCGCCGTCGCACAACGCGGCGGGTCGCCACAGCGCGAGTGGCACCACTTCAATTTGGTACTTGGGGCCGATGCGTGGGTCACGTGCAAGCGTAAAGTTGCCGAGGATGGCCGCGAGTCGTTTCTCGCGCCGCACGGGTCGAGCCTGCTCAATTGCCGCCTCGACGTTAGCATCCTGCCTGCGCAGGAATGCCGCGCGCTGATCGGTGAGAATGGCGGCTGCCTTGTCGGCAAGAGCCGCCAGAAGCATTTCGGCCGTGTTGCGCGCCAACTATCGCCAACTCGCCCGAGGTCACGACGAAACTTGTCGTGATGATGACTTTCGCAATTCATCTCCGGGGCACGAAAACCCCATCTGTTCTGTGTTCGCAGTCCATTTCCAGTTCTGCGTTTCCCCCGACGAAATTGGGTGCGTCGCCTCATGTCTTGACTGGACTTGACTTGACTTGAGACACAGACCCGGGCGTGAATGGTCGATAATTGGCTGTGAATAATTTGATGTGTGAACGTGTTGGAGTCTGTGAAAAAACGGCTTTGTACGTGTTGTGTGTATTAACATGAAAAAACGCCGTCTCGATCGCCTGTGTTCGGCCGACCTTATGCTACCGGGCTACCCGACTGCTGACCGTCCACTTCGTCGCGGTGGCGACAAGTGAGGTCATGCGTTGCGAGCCGTCTTGGAAATGGCAAATTTCGGCCGAGCATGCCGCTGTTGTAAAGCAACTTAGGCCTCGCTCACGCCTTGGCCCGCCCAGGCTGCGAGCTGCGGAGCGCGATCTCGTTCATCAATGGTGCTCTGACTTGGGCCGGTTCGCAAACATTGAAGAGCGGCACTGGCTCGCACACGCCTTCTTTGAGAGCGCTTACAACACCAAGGAAGACGTGGCCATGCTGATCTCGTCCGTGAATATGCGCCTCAATGCAGGCCAGTGCTCAGTAGCTGCCACGATCTACTCCGAGCTTCTCCAAGGCCGCACGGCTGGCGTCTCCTCGTTGACCGATGCTCATCGTGAGCTGATCAGCCGCAAACTTGCCGAAGCCCGGGCGCGCTGTGAGGAGCGCACCCGAGCAGTCCAATCTGCGAGCCGCACCGGCGTGCGCCTGGGGCTGGGCCAACTGCAAGACGAGGTCGGCCAGCTCATATCGCCGCTGCCGCGCCTCTCCGCTCGGGGGCTGAGCGACCGCGACACGTTTGTGCGGCTGATGCGTCGGTGCGCTCACGCAGCATATGAAGAGGGCGATTTGGATGCGGCGCTCCAGTACTTCGACGCATGCTTCGCCGTCTCGCGAGATCCGGTGGACCTGCTCTCGGCCGCGAATCTACGCGTGAAGCTCGACCCTACCTCGTATGCGGCCGAGGCGATCTACGAGCTGCTCCTGAGCGAGGCGGGCAGTACGCTGAGCGTGCATGAGGCGCAGACGGTCGCGCTCAAGCTCGAGACGATGCGCGACGCGCGAGCGCTCGCGCGACGCGGACCACCTCCTCTAGGCGCTCGCGACGGCGGCGGCGGCGGCGGCGGCGGCGGCGGCGGCGGCGGCGGCGGCGGCGCCACGCCGTCCGCACCGATCGTCCGTCCACTCGCCAGGCGAGCGTCGGCGGAGGAGCACCGATATGATGTGGACGAAGGTGCGGACTCGCTCGCGTGGCTCTCGCGGACAGCATTGCGTCCGGCCGACAGCAGCCCTGACAGTGCCATCGCCCCTCGAACCAGCGCGCTGCTCGGCCCGCCCGAGACGGCGCCATGCGAGAGCGAGCGCCGAGCAGTTGCCCAGGACGGCGCCATCGGAGAAGTTGCCCGTGAAAGCGCCCTTGGAGCAGTTGCCCGTGACGGCGCCATTGGAGAAGGTGCCTCCGGCTTTGCCTCTGGCATGACTTCCAGCTTTGCCTCTGGCGAGGCCGCTGGCTTCGTCTTTGGCGAGACCTCCGGCTTGAAGCCGGCGTCAGCGGCCGCGGTCGAGCGCGCCGCGGTGACGCCGTCGCCGCTCCGGAGGCTGTTTGAGGAGGAAGAGGAGGGGGCGGTAGGGCGAGGAGGCGGGCGGCGAAGGCCGGCGGCGCCTCCGCCGCCCCTGCCATTGACAGCTGCTGCAGCGGCGGCTGCGTCCACCGAAGGCGATCCCGTGGGCGTGCCATCGACGGCCGGCACCTCGTCGCGACCGGCGCACTCGTGCTGGCGACTTGGGACCGGCGCGGGTGGGCTTCTCATGATCTCTGCCGCCTATCTGGGAGTCTCCGAGCTGCGTTCCGTGGGCAGCTTCTGGGTGCAGCCGCCCGCGCCGCCTGTGCCGCCCCCAGCCCTGCCTCCACCACCGGTGGCACCTGCACCTCAGATGCCGCCACCGCCGCCGCGACCGCCCTGGCACCCGCCGCCACCGCCGCCACCCTCGCCTCGATCACCACCACCTTCGCCACCGCTGCCATCACCTCCACCGCCGTCTCTGCCAACACCGTCACCGCCACCACCATCGCCACCACCACCGTCGCCACCACCGCCAATGTCGCCACCGCCGTTGCCGCCGCATCCACCACCATCGCCACCACCGCCATCACCTCCATCTCCGTCGTCGCCGCCCTGCTCGCCACCTCCCCCGTTGCCCCCCTCGTCGCCGCCACCCTCGCCGTACTTGCCTCCTTCACCTCCGCCTCCTCCCTCACCCTCGCCACCTCCATCTCTGCCGCCCTCACCTCCGCCGCCGCCACCGCCCTCGCATCCACCCTCGCTGCCGCCGCCGCCGCCGCCCTTACCGTCTTTGCCGCCGCAGCTACCGCCTCAGCCGCTATCCCCCTGTCCGAGCCCGCCGACGCCACCGTCGCCGCCACCCACGCCACCCTCGCCCGGCCCATCACCACCGCCCCCCGCTGTCCCTCCGCTGCCGCCCTCGCCTCCCCTGCCGTTCATGCCGCCACCTCCCTCGCCGTCGCCACCACCGCCCTTGCAGCCGCCGTCCTCGCCGCCCTCCCCTCCACCGCCCGTACCGCCTTCGCCATCGGTGCCGCCTCCGCCCGCACACCCACCGCCTTTGCCCTCGCCGCCACCTCCCATGACGCCGCCGTCCTCACCTCCCTCTCCACCACCGCCCGCACCGCCTTCGCCATCGGTGCCGCCTCCTCCCTCACCCTCGCCACCTCCATCACCGCCGCCCTCGCCACCGCCGTCCGTACCGCCCTTGCCACGCGCTCCGCCTTCGCCACCCCCCACGCCGCCTTCCCCTCCAAGACCGCCGCCCGACCCGCCATCGCCGCCGCCCTCACCCTCGTCGCCGCCGACCCTTCTGGAGCGCCTTTCGGGGGTTGGCGTGCGCACCGCAGAGCAGCTGTCGACCCTCGCGCACGATGCCGACATCATGTGGAACTACTACGGAAGCGCCGACAAAGCACACGCGATCCTCGACGTCCAACAGACCGCCCAGCGGCTGCCGTTGGTGCTCATGCTCGTGAGCGCTACGCTCATTTCGTTGCTATTCGTCCTCTGCCCCGCACAGAGCACGCGCGCCCTCGTCACCTGCCTGGCTTGCCGCTGCTGCGACCACCCCGACATGCCGCCCTTTGAGCGCCTGTATGATCCGCACTTTGACGTCTTGGTGGAAGAGCAAGGCGGGAGCGGTGCCGAAGCCGACCCGCCGCACGGCGCTGACCGCCGCGCCTTTTCCTATGATGTGCTCATGGACGAGCAAGACGGGAGCGGCGCCGGAACGAATGAAAGAGCGAGTCAAGCAACATATCTGGCATCATATCACGATGAGATAGCGCGTACCTGGTAATCGCGACGATCGCGCGTCCAATTTTAAGTACGAGTAGGTTATTCTGTTCTTCTCTATTTTGTACGCTATTCTGCAGATTTATTTTCTGCAGATTTATGTCAGACTCGCAGACAAGTCGCGAAGTCGCGCGAAATCACTTCGATTCGTCGGAATCAAGGTTGTGAACGTCAGCCTCATCGCGCTGCGGGTCGTTTCACTTTGCATCATGCCAGTAGACCGTTGTTATAGATATGGCAACGGCCACGCGACCCACGCAAACGAATGCAGCGCGAGGCGATCATTGATGGGTGGCTCCTCCCCGAGCCATTTCCCCGCTGAATACCACGCATATGCCACTTGTCGTGTCATGCGTTGCCTCAGGGTCGCGGTGCTCTCGCCGGTGCCGCCGCCACCACTCTCATCGTCTGCTGGTAGAGCAGCGCTCACTGCCGCCTCCACGTCCACGCGGAATCGCCGGCGCGCCCAGGCCCACAGCGCGTGGATGGAGCGGCGTAGTGCCTCTTCGGCCTCCTGGGAGTCATCGGTCGCCACCCAATCGTGCTCGAATGCGACCACTCGCCCGCTAAGGAGCTCTGCCTCCGTCGCTACACCGTACATTGCGAGGTGCCACGCAACCTCTTCATTGTACGCGTCGCGTGCTGCCCTCGCCGCGGGCAGGTGCACCTCAAAGCCAGCGGCATGAAGCTGCTGGGCAAGGAGGGAAGAGGCGACCAATGCATCGGCGGCAGCTGCGGGTGTGGCCTCTGCGGTGGTCGCCTCGACAGCGGCTCGATGCAGCTTGCCGAGCGCGCGCTGAGACACATACCGTCCTTCACCCTCACCGCTGCCGGTGTGCGAGGGCGCCATGAAGTCTGGGCGCGCAGCGTGAGGGGGGAAGCGCCTCGGGTCGAGCTCGACCGGCTCGCCCGTCTTGACGAACTGCACGGCGAGTTGCGCCAACCGGCAGAGCTCAAGCGTCTCCGGATGATCGACTCCGCAGCGGTCGGCGTACACGAGCCATGTGTTGGAGATGGTCCCGACGTTATTGCGCTGGCCAAAGAAGATGTACCAGCGGATGGCCGCGCGCTCCAGCCGCTGCTGGTGCACGGCGCTCGCAACGGCGCTCGCGTCCTCCGCCACGCCTATGCGACGCATCAATTCGATCTGGAAGCGCTGTCTGCGCTCCTCGGCTCGTGCCTCGCGAGCTGCCTCGAGGATCTTGCCGTGAGAGGCCATCTCGCCCTCGCTCAAGCCGCGCCGTCGTGGTGCGCTTCGAGCCAAAAAGTCACCCAAGGTGGCAGGCTGTGGCTTCGATGCCTTGGCCACCTCCCACTGTGCCACTTGCTGGAGGAGCGCATGCTCGGAAGGTGGCGGTGGCGGCAGTGGGGGCATGCGGCGTGCAAAGGCCTTTGCTGTGGGCTGCTTATAAGCTGGCTTTGCTGTGGGCTGCTTATGCGCCGGTCGGTGGCACAGGTCTGCAGTCGGCGGCACGGGAGGCGCTGGTTGCATGCTGTCGACAATGGACGGCGCCCAGATGACTAAATACTTGTCGCCATCGAGGTCGCCACTACTGAGCTCCGAAGGATGGGGGCGCGGCCCAACGCGCGGGAAGACGACAACGTTGATCAGATGGCAGAGCGCTGGATGATGCACTGCCCGAAGCACAAGTACATCACCTGGGTGCTTGCCAGGGCTGCGGTAGACGGCGACATTCTGCTCTATCACCTGTGGCCCCGCATCGTCGGGGGCATCCGGCGGCTGGACTTGCAAAAAGACCTCACCGTACTCAAGCACCCCCTCCTCGTCCATCACCCCTATCAGCGTCGCCGCCTCCGGCACGAGCACGCGCGCCTTGTCGACGACGCCACGCACTAGCGAAGCGCGGATGCACCGCAAGAGGCCGGCCACGAACGGCTCCTCGAGGGGCACACCATGCCGCAAAAGCGTCAGTGCCGTGCCAAGTGGTCCACCGCAGGCGTCACCGTCGCTGCCATCGACGCCATCGACACCAGCTTCGCCGCCCTTGACGATGAGTCCAACAAGGCTCGAAAGCAGCCGCTCGGCGTGATGCTGGCTCGTCAGGCACTGACTAAGCTCGCGGAGGTACTGGCTCTGGTAGCGCTCCAGCACAGCATACGGCACGCCGCGGTGCTCGAGCAGCGCAACGAGCGGCCGATTGAGGTAGCCCGCGTGCCACGTGGCCCACTCACAAACCTCGAGCTCGCGAATGCTCGCATCAAACTTGTGCATCGAGGGCCGCGTGTACAAGACACGTCCCTCGGTGCCCATCCGGAGGGCCACCACCCCCTTTCGGCCTCCGCAGCGCACCTGTACCGCAGAGTATGGTAGGCGACTCCCCGGCCGCTCAAGGAGGGTTTGAAGGTGGGGCGGATCGCTGCTCTGGGGAGGCGGGCGGTGCAGTGAGTCGAAGAGCAGTTGAAGGAGCTTGTATGAGCAGAATCCAGCGCCGTCAGAGAAGATCTCGCCCGACTCACTCACAACGTCCTCTACCTCCTCCATGTCCCAAGCCTCCTCCTGCTGTATCGTCGTCGACACATACGTCGACGAAAGGCATTGGCCGAGTCGCGCCAGATAGAGAGCCGGGGTCGCGAGCTTGCTAAAGTCGCCCAAGCAGCGACGAAGCAGGGCGGCATTCAGCTCGGACTCGCGCACGAACCACATGCCTCCCTTCTTCATCTGGGAGGCGGAAGGCGCAAGCCATCGGAAAAGCTCGCCGCCGACACACAGCCCGTCACGCAGCGCGCTACTCACAGCTTCCCACTTGGAATGTGGTACGTGGAACGTGGAATGTGGGCGCTGCACCGTGTCGAGATCACTGCTGCGTGCCGCCACACTTTGCGAACCGCCGCGTCTCGCGAGCCGCCGTTCGCGCCAGCAGCGTGCGATTGTGGCGCGCGCCGCCGCAGGCGTCGCCTCACCGCCCCCCCAGTGCAAGCCGCGAAGCGTGATGGGCGTGTGCACACCGTCGTTGACGAAGGAGACACGTAGCAAATGGTCCGTCCCATAGAGGTCTCCGACAAGCCGCAGCACGCGGTTGGACGACTGATACTCGGCCGGGCGGGCAATTGTCCTGCCACTAGGACAGCAATGGACCGCCCGTAGTACCTCGACGGAGCGCAGCGTGCTCCACAAAGGGCGCTGATGAAGCACCCCTGGAGAGAAGTTCACGTATCGTAGCGTACTGCAGCTCTCTCGCGCTGACCGGAACCAGTCGAGCACGGGCTGCAGGGGCTCTGCCTGCATCTTGCGCAGCACCGAGACGCACACGGCCTCGCCATCCTCGGCGACGCACTTGAGCAGCTCATGCACAAACGCCTCGGGGAGCAGCGCCCATCGCACCATCTTCTTGAGCCCCACAAGTACCTCGACCTCGTACTTGACACGAAACGGCAGCTCGTGCAGCGCGCACCAGACGCCGAGCGGCACGTCGCCATACGGCGGAGCTGGTGGGCGTGGCTGTTGATGTTGCGGCTGCGGCGCTGCCGCGGTGCTCTGAGCGCAGCTCTGTGACGACGGCTCTGTCTCAGCAGAAGCAGCAGCCAGAGACTTGGGCGACGCATTGCTGGCGCCCACCACACGCAAGTTGCTGGTGTAGCCGGCACTGCTCACATGGCTGTTGTACGGCAGATGGAGCGACTCACCGGACGCTGCCAGTCTGTCGGCTGCTGGCGGTGCGGCCGGCGGTTTGGCTGGCGTCGCAGCTGGCAAGGCTGTGCCCGGTGGTCGAGTCCGTTTGCGAATGCGCAAGACGGGATCGGGACCGCTGTGATCGACAGTGCATTGGAGCCGCATTGACGACGCCGAGGACAGCTCTGCAGCGAGCGCCTCGATGCGGGCCCGCCCAGGTGCACTCAAACGACTCAGGTCGAGCACCCTCTGGCTGTCATCGCCCATGAATGCATGCAGCTTGAGCGTCGCCACTTCGACGCGTTCAGCGTAACCGTTAATGATGGACCGCTGCCTTGCTTGCGCATACGCCAAGTGGCGCGCCGACAACTCGGAGGAGACTGCACCGAGCTGCCGAGCACGCTCCTCGCGGGCACTTATCACCGACAGCTCCCACGCCTCGACTTGCTCCGCTTGCTGCTCGAGACGGCGCTCCGTTCGCACCGCGCCCTCGGCGTCCACTTCCGCAAGCTCGGCAGCAAAGAGGGCTGACGAGTGCTCTTGCAGCGCAGCCTCCACGGCCTCCGATGCCGTCGTTGCCATCGACAGCCTCCACGACACCTCCGCCAGCGCCTCGTCGTCAGCGATGCGGGCCTCCGCATGCGCACGATGCTGCCGCGCCTCTGCATGCATCTGCGCTTCGAGTTCGGCAGCGAGCGCCGCATCCGACGCAACAGCTCCCTCTGCATGCATCTCCGTGGCAAGCTCGGCAGCGAGCGCCGCATCTGACGCAACAGCTCCCTCTGCATGCATCTCCGTGGCAAGCTCGGCAGCGAGCGCCGCATCTGACGCGAGCGCGGTGCAGCAGGCACCGTTTCCGAGTGCTTGTCGCTCTCGCGCTTCGATTTCCTCCGCCAGCGCCGCATCACGCGCTTCGGCCTCTGCGCGCTCTGAGACTCGCACCGTCTCAAGATCCGCGATGCGCAGGGCCGCAAGCTCGGACTCGAGATCCTCCAGATCTCTGAACAGCAGCTCGGCTGCCTCGGACACATTCGCGTTGCAGCGCTCGAGCGCGCTTGCTGCTTCGCGTGCGTCGCAGCCTGTCAGGTCCATGAGGCTCTGCACAGGACCTTCGTCGGCATTCGACATGAAAGGTTCACCCGAGCCACCTAGAAGCATGGCGAGACAAGCATCGCGAGAGCACTCATAGGCCGTGTCGCTAATGTTGGTTGTGAGAAGTGCCCGCTCGATGGAGTTGTACTCAAAACCCATTCTCAGGAAATCTGCAAGCAGTTCATCGTAAATAGCTTGATTCCCTGGCCTCGATCCAGCGCCGCTGCTGCTGCTACCAGCGGCCGATGAGATGGCTGCATAGCTACTGCTAGCACACGCGTTCGCGTTGCGTGCCGACATAGAGAAGCGTGAGAAACCGTTTAGCGCTCCCGCCGCTCCCTTTGTGGCCGATTTGCGGCCGACCCGCGCCAGTTTCACAGCCAATGTTTAGAATTCGACACCCAATTTCACACGGAAATGTTTGGAAAAGGGGTTCGACTGATGTCCCGGTTCAGGCAGTCAGCTCAGTCATATCAGTCACTCAGTCAGGGTTTGGGACAAGGGGGTAAAAAGGTCTTCAGGGTACAGTACAGTAGGTACAGTAGGTACAGAAGGTACAGTAGGTACACAGTAGGTTAATTTGTACATGTACACGAGAAGGTATCGCGACATGTCGTGAGCCGTCGGCCGACTGCCTTTTGTTTAGACCCTTTAACGGCTGCTGGCGACATCTCCATTCGGGTAGGTAGGAAAATTTTGCTTTTGGTGACCGGACCATACCTATACACGCACGCACCCTAGGGCCTCAACGAGGTGACCCGAACGAGATGGGTGTGTACTACGGTACAGTACAGTCTGCTGTGGTGCACACTAACTAGACCCCCCTTAGTAAGAACCCACACCTCGAACCCCGCTTTCCCGACGGGGGGTGGGTTGGGAGGTTTCTTTTTTTTGCTGTGGCGGTGTTGGACGTCGTGGCCACCCCCGTAGAGGAGGGTGGTCCCACTCTTCCCCTGTGGGGAGGAGTGGTGACGTTAGGTTACTTTGTGTTCTGGTGTGTGGGTGTGTTGGGTATGGAAGTCTGTTCGGATTGTGGTATACAGCCTTGTAAACTTTTTTGGTAGGAATGTCGGGCGCGATATTGGTTAATCATGCGAGATTTATGCGAGATATTCGCCGAGATACAGTCGAGATACGGGAAATACTTGCGGGATTTACAAGGTGGTGACGTATATAAGATATGGCATGAGGTCGGGTAGGAGGTATGCTGGTTGGCGAGGCGAAAGCGGTGGAGGCGATGGCGTTTGCGGCGAGGTCGACAGGGGTGGTGATGGAGGCGACGGGTGCGGTGGTGGCGGTGACAGAAAGTTGAAGGTTGCGAGCCTGATTATACTCTAGGCGAGTCTCTGTGGATTGGGCAGGGCGGAGTTTGGAGGTAGAGGGTATGGCTTGGTTGATTGCTTTGTTTTGCTTTGTTGGAGAATTGGAGGCGAGGATAGCAAGGTAGCAGCAGCGAGGCAGCAGCAGTGTGGCGTCATCAGCGTACACGCAGCACGCAGTGGTTTTGCAAAGTAGTGCGGTAGAGGCAGAGTGGCAGCAGTGGTGTGGCAGCAGCGGTAAGCAGTAGCGTGGTCCATGAGCGTGGCAGCAGCAGCGCATCGCGTCGTGTTGTTGTGCGTAAGGGCTGCGCGGCAGGGTGCAGATCATGAGAGGCTTCAGGCATGGGAGTGCGTGAGCCTTCATCGGTCTGCCCTGGCATGA
>JWZX01002064.1:0-13015 GCA_001275005.1 Chrysochromulina tobinii | reverse complement strand
GCCCCGCCCTCGCCGCCGCCGTTGCCACCGCCGTCACCACCGCCTTCGCCGCTACCGCCCTCGCCGCCGCCCTTGCCACCCCCATCGCCTTCGCCTTCGCCACCGCTCTCACCACCGCCCTCTCCACCACCACCCTCGCCGCCACCGCCAAGCCCGCCGCCATCGCCTCCTCCTCCCTCTCCACCGCCATCACCGCCACCGCCATCACCGCGGACGCCGCCGCTATCGCCACCACCGCCACCACCATCGCCACCACCGCCATCACCGTCACCGCCGCCTCCCTCGCCGCCGCCGCCCTCGCCCTCACCACCGCCGCCACGGCCCTCGCCGCCACCTCCGTCCCCGCCACCACCGTCGCCCTCACCGCCACCGCCCGATCCGTGCGGCACCTTGGCCTCCGCCGTGTGTGCCGGCCAGCCGTGCTACTTTGATGCGCAGTGCCTGGCAACGAGCGCCGACCCTTTTAATGGCGTCGGCTGCGGTGCCGGTGGCTACTTCAGCTGCCGAGCCTGTTACGTCGATGCCTACAACTCAATTCTCGCAGAGTGCCCCGAGCTACCATCACTGCCATCTCTCCCGCCGCCGCCATCACCGACCTCGCCCTCGCCACAGCCGCCAAAGCCGTCACCACCGCCACCATCGCCGCCACCGCACTTGTCGCCATCGCCATCGCCACCGCCACCATCGCCGTCACCACCACCATCACAGCCGCCGTCACCGCCCCCGTCACTCCCCCCCATCACCACCGCCGTCGCCGCCGCCACCGACGCCGCCTCCGCCGTCGCCGTCGCCTCCGCCTCCGTACACGCCGCCCTCACCCTCGCCGCCCTCGCCCTCGCCCCCGCCGCCCTCGCCCTCACCCTCGCCCTCGCCCCCGCCCCCGCCCCTGGCCCCGCCCTCGCCCTCGCCCCCGCCCCCGCCTCGCCCGCCGTCCACCACGCCCTCGCCCTCGCCCCTCGCGCCACCCCCTTCGGTGCCGGGAGCGATCGCGGTGACGACGTACCAGGTGGTGATCGCCTTCGTAGCTGCGGAGCCGATCGAGGCCTTCACGAATGCCCGGCTGGCCGACATCTCGACCTCGGTCGCCGCCGAGTTGGGCGTGGACCCCAGCGCGGTCACAACGGCTGCCTATGCGGCGTCCACACGAGTGGAGATCACCATCGTCTCCTCTACTTTGTCCGCATGTGCCGCCATTGAGGAATCCTTAAGCACCTCCATCTTCGCTGACTCGAACGCAGCGAGCGAGTTCTTCGGTCTTCAGGTGACGAGCGCCCCCACCATTGCCGTGGAGACGGTCACTCGGCTCGTCGCCCCCGAAATCGCGTCCGGTCTGTCCGCACCGACCGACGGATCGAACAAGAACCTCATTATCACCGTAGCCGTCGTCGTCGGTGGAGGCCTTGGCATTTTTGCGATTGGATGCTGCTGCTTCTTCCGCTACAGTGGCAAGGGCAAGTCCCGGAGCTCGGCTCGCGGCCGTGCGCAGATTGGCTTCACAGGCACCTCGACTGGCAGCACGTCCCCGCGCGGGCCCTCCGCTGAGATGGAGGACTTCAGCGTCCGCAAGGGCGACAAGCCCTCAATCGCCTCAGAGGGCACCATCGACATGGGCAAGAGCTCGGCGTCGGCGAAGAAGAACAACCTGGTCGCGTCGTCGATTGCCTCAGCTACTCCGCGCGGGGCTGCCAAGATCGCGGCGCTCAACAAAATGGTCGAGCAGTCGAGCAGCGCGAGCAAGCTCATCGCCTGGAACGATCTCGAGATGATCGAGAAGCTGGGCGAGGGCACCTTTGGCACTGTGCACGCGTGCTCGTTCAAGGCGACACCTTGCGCGGTCAAGCAGCTGCGCGAGGACAAGGAGTCTTCGGTTCAGCTGCTGGCCGACATGCTCCGCGAGCACGACGCGATGATGGGCCTGCGCCACCCGAACGTGGTGCTCATGCTCGGCATTTCCACCGACCACGTGCGGCATGTAGGCATCGTGCTCGAGCTGCTCGAGATCTCGCTGCTCGAGCTGCTGCACGGCGGCGCCGTGTACAAGGAGTACCGCACGTGGCGCGCCTCGCTCCTCTCGATTGCGAGCGACGTGGCCAAGGGCGTCGCGTACCTGCACTTCAACAACGTGCTTCACCGCGACCTCAAGCCAGGCAACGTGCTGCTCTCGGACTCGTGGGTAGCCAAGGTCACCGACTTCGGCTCATCCGCGAACGCCAAGACCTCAGCCACTGGCGACGAGGCGCTCCACGGCACGCCGCCGTACATGTCGCCCGAGGTGGCGCGTGGCGAGATCAACCAGACGGCCGCGCTCGACGTGTGGTCGTTTGGCTGCCTTCTCGTGCACATGGGGACGCTGCGCCCGCCGTACTATGCGTTCAAGTGCAAGCGTGCGATGGACATCGTGCGCGTGGTGCAACGCGGCGACGTCTCTCCGGTGCAGGTGCTCCTCGACGACTCCGAGCGTCGCGAGTACCGCTGCCCCGCCAGCATCGTCGCCCTCGCTGAGCAGTGCTGCCACCGTGAGCCGACGCAGCGGCCTGACATGCCTGCGATAGCGAGTGCGCTCGCGTCGCCCGCTATCCAGACCGGCATCTTCAAGGGCGCCAAGGAGACGCGCCCGCTCGTGCGTCTGCAGCGCTCTCGAGCGTCTGTCGAGGGCGAAGGGACGTCCGACGCGTCCGTGTCCACGCCCTCGGTGCGTGGCGGCGATGAAGCTCCCTCGCCCCGCTCCAGCCCCGCTTACAACGCGTCAAAGTCCAAGTTCCGGAACCTCTCGAAGAACGTTCCGGCTGGCGCTTCCTCCGCGCGTGGCGAGCCCTCGCCCTCAATCGGCTCGGCCTTCGAAAGCACCTTTGATGGCGAGGCGGAGGCGGCGACCAACGCCACCCTCGTCGGCAAGGAGGATGCCAAGCTCACCAGCTTCAAACGCTCCTTTGACGGCAAGGCGGAGGGCCCCGCCGACAAGACGTCGATCGGTCAAAGTGCCCGCCTCGCACGCGCGTCGATGGCCAACATGGATGATGGCACCAAGTTGCAGCGCAGCCACGGATCCGACAAGACGTCGATCGGTCAAAGTGCCCGCCTCGCACGCGCCATGGATGATGGCACCAAGTCGCAGCTCAGCCAGGGATCGAACCGCGCGCCTTCGAAGGATGATGACTCCTCCGGCAACTTCGACGCTTCGGCGCAGCACCTGTAAGTTGTTGCACAATCAAGAAGGCCCCCCCGTTCACGCGGCGTACCTTGCGCCCTGGAAGCATCCCAGGACGAAGATCAATGCGGACACTTTGCACCTACCCTTCTCGTCCGCGAGGATTGGCCAGAAGCCGACGAACCCTGACGATCGGCGGATTGCTCGTGACGGTCTGCCATTCAGGAAAAGCCAGAGCCGGCAGCAGTTGGCTCATTCGGTCTTCACAGAATATTCTGAACTGTGCAGTAAACCATGTCGGCCCCAGACGGTCCAGTCCAGATCAGTGGTGTGCGTGGCGTGCTCGTTGTGTGTGGGCTCGGGCATCCGCTTGCGCGCGCGTTCGTCGCGGGCACGCTCGGGATCGGGCCTAGGTCGGCCTTCACAGAGGAGGGGTACTTGCGTCCTCAGGTTGGATTTAGGGTATGTTTTTTTCTTAAAATGGAACACGGTGTGAATTGGAACACTTGCTGCCAAAAATGATTTCGGAGATCCGGCGTATACATGTAACTCTTGTTACCATCTCCCACTCGCGCTTTGGGCCTGTGCAGCATTCGTGCCCCTCTGCCCAGCTTCGCGTGCGTCAAGGTATCCGTATGCCTGACCCTGAGCGCTGACGCGCATGATCATCGCGCGCTCCCATGCCCAGCGCCGTGCCGCGCGCGCGCGCGTGGCGCCAGCCCCGCAGCGCCCGCGTCACGCGGTTGCTCTGGGCCGTGCCAAGCAACTCCGCTGGGCGCGGACGCGCGCGAGCCTACCCTAGTGGACGCACGCCGGCGATCGATATCGCGCGTCTCTCATCGTATGCTACCCGCCCGCCTGCTTTCCTACGCAGACTACATCCTGAGACTTCAAGACATCGAGAACCCGGGAGCCTCGAGATCAATGCTGCGCCTTCTGCTCGTCGCATTACCACTCGTCGTCGCCTTGCTGGCGGCATTCGACGAACACGAGGTCGACGCCCTTCAGCTCGTGGTGCGGTCCCCGCTTCAGTTCCAGGTGCGATCTCCGCCCAAGTCCCGCCCTCTTCGCCCCCAGCCGGCACGCGAGATCAACACGATAGCCCAACCACAGCACACTCCACTCCGCACGCACACCACCCACCTAGCGCACACATCACAATGGACGCGCCGCGGCACTAGAACGAGGGCAAGACGATCCACCCCACGATCTACTTCGTCACCAACCTCTTTACAGCCCAAGGATACCAACCCACCACAGGTGTGCCCCCCAGACCGGCCGGCCGCCACGCATGCGGCGCAGCTTCGGTCGGCCCTGCCGCTGCGCGCGCAAGGCCGCTGCGCATGCTGCAGGCGCACGCGCACGAGGCTGCGCGGGCGCGCGATGTCCGCTCCCGCGCCTGCCCGACTCCGTAGACTCCGCGCCCGCCGCGAGGCGCGACGCCACTTGTGCTGGCCCGTCATGTGCGAGCGCGCCGCCTCGCCTGTTTTGCTGACGGCTTGCGCGTTGCTCCCCCGGTGCAGGCAGCCGCAGATGCGAGAGGTCGGGCTCGACGGCCACCACGCCCTCGACATCTCCGCCACGACCGGCAGGCGCGACGTCGACACCACGGTCACGAGGATCCTGGCCGTCGTCACGCCCGCGGGCTCTGCCGCTTGGCCCAGGCGGCGAGGAGCATGTGCCTGTGAAAGCTGTTCCTGTGAGCCGGGCACGGTCTTCCTCGAGGCTGCGGCCCCGTCGGCGCACTGCTCGACCCACTCACCATCGAGTACGGCCCCGTCGACTCCGTCCTGGTCATCGGCGCCATGACCTCCGCAGCAAGCACCACCGCGGCCTCCACGCCGGCGCCGCTCTCGCTAGCCTCTCGCCACGGGTCCACCACATCACCGCCTCTCGCACGACGCCAGCCCACACTCACCCGCGTAGCAGCACTCACATTCATCTACACCGCACACAACTCACACTCACGTCACCGCCTGCCACACTCCCAGCCCGCTTCCACTCCGCCGCCCGTGCCCCAGCTGACACGCTTCTCGTGCCTGCGCGCAGCCCTCGCAAGACAAGACCTTCTCGTCGCCCACCGCGGTCGGCGAGACCCCTGGTTCGTCCTACCAGCTTCATGAGGACAACAACACCTCGGTCCCCGCCGGCCAAGGCGCTACGCGCGATGAGCCGCTTGCGGTGCGCGCAATCACTACACGATTACGGGCGAAAGGCCGCCATGCAGGTCCTCCTTGCCAAGGGGACGCGTGTGGCCACCGCGCGATGATCGCCCCTGCCTCCACCCTATGCATAGCATGTCTACGTCACGCAGCCGTGCTCTCCGTTGAGCTCACGACCAAGCGATGGTACGCTGCAATCTGTCGCCCACAGGCGCATTCGGGCAAGACGACCGCCACGGGGCTCACCTCGACGGCCACCCAATCTGACGAGACTTACTCGTGCGAGCTCGCCACGATCAATGGCAATCCTGGGTCGCTCTACCAGCGCAACGATGGCGACGCGTCGACCGCTTCTTCCGAGCAGGTGATCGACAGCAGTACCGAATGGCGGCCGCGGCGTGCTCTCTCCGCTGCGCAACGGCCCGTCTCTCTCACCTCTGACCGCGGCGACCTCTCTCGCCTCCACCTCAACATGGCCGTCTCCAACGTGACCTTCCTGGTGGTTGACCTGACCCTTGCCCACACTCCGCAGACGTGGTACTGCATCGATATCACCATCTCCATCGCGGTGGATTTCGCCGCCGTGGCTACGGCCGTTGAGTCGTCGGTCGCTGCGGTCCTCACCTCCGCCGCGGCCGCCACGACCCTGCTCGGCGGCGACCTCAAGTATCGCCTCTCGGGCTACAGCATCGCCATCATCGCCGCGGTTGCCCTGCTCGCCGCCATCCTCTCCTGCAGCCGACTGATCTCCGATTCGAAGCCGAAACAGAAAACGTGCCCCAACCTCCTTGATGGGCTTCCGACATTGCTCCGTCCACTCCCGAAGCTCTCGACCACCGTTTCCCTCACAGCGAGGATGGCACGATTCGTTCTGGTGCTCTTGCTTTGTCCAGGTGTTATGTCAACTACGCTCGATTCGGAATCCAATCATGCCGGCGTGCATGCGAGCGAGAATTTGCGGTCAGAAAAGGCAAACAACATTGGCGAGCTGGGACGAGTCCTCACGAGCAGCCAGCACGATGGGCGACAGCTCGCGCACTCCACAACGATCGTGGGCTCCGGGTCGATCGTGGGCAGCGTCGCCTCGGCGTCCCCTGTGCCCAGTTACCGCCGTGCGCTGCAGACTCAGGCGTACGGCTTGCCGCTTTGCTCTGGCTGCGGCGGTTGCTCAACGACAACTCTCACACTTCCTGCCTACACGAATGAGTATTACTACAAGACCGTCAAGAATTACACATGCAGTGCTTGTTCAAGTGTTGCCAGTGGAGGACAAATGTACATCTACCAAGCGCAGACTGGTACTGGGTCCGTGCTGAATGGATACGTGTGGTTTGACTGCGCGAACGGGAGATGGACCCGATCTGTCGTTCCCGATGGTTCCTGCTCTCCTGATGCATGGACCTGTCCTGGGCCTTACCCCACGGGAACCATTCTTGATTCTGCTCCTGCGTGGAGTTCTTGCCCATACAGCGGCGCTCCATTATGCCTCACACCGCCACCTTCGCCCTCGCCCCCGCCACCTTCCCCCTCGCCCCCGCCGCCTTCCGCCTCGCAGCCGCCGGGCCAAGCCTGCACGGAGACATGCAATTACGCCTCGGATGGTGATTGCGACGACGGCGGCCCCGGAGCCGAGTACTCGGATTGCAGCCTCGGCACCGACTGCACCGACTGCGGCCCTCGGCGCTGGACAATTGTTTCGGGCTCGTCGTATTGTTCAGTCTCGTCCGACGGCTTGTGCATCACCGATGGCAACGGAAACTATGGCGACGGCGAGTCTTGCACGATGCAGGCTCAAGTGTCGATGACCATCACCGCCACCGAGTTTAACACCGAGTTCGGCTACGATTTCATCAGGATTGGGAACGCCGCGTATTCCGGCTCCACCGGGCCGATGAATGTGCAAGTGGTCGCCGGGACAACGGTGACCTGGTCCAGCGATAGCTCGGTCACGAGTACGGGCTTTACGATCTGTGCCGTGGCCTCTCCGCCGCCACCGCCCTCGCCCCGGCCCTCGCCGCCACCGCCCTCGCCCCGGCCCTCGCCGCCTCCGCCCTCGCCGTCGCCGCCTCCGCCATCGGGCGCACAGACCTGCACGGAGACGTGCAATTACGCCTTGGATGGTTCGTGCGACGATGGCGGAGCCGGAGCGGAGTCTTCGAATTGCAGCCGCGGCACCGACTGCACCGACTGCGGTCCTCGACTGGCCTTTTCGCCGCCACCGGCCTCTCCGCCGCCACCGCCCTTGCCACCGCCCTCGCCCTCGCCACCGCCCTCGCCGCCTCCGCCCTCGCCACCGCCCTCGCCGCCTCCGCCATCGCCACGGCCCTCGCCACCGCCCTCGCCACCCTCACCACCCTCTCCACCCTCGCCACCCGCGAGCCCGCCGCCCAGACCGGCTCAGCCTGGCTGGGCTTTCGAGGAAACCCAAGGTCGCCGGCAGTACCCTCCCCCCCGGGACTATGCACGGGACCTCCAGCCAGGCGGCCGCCCGACGGCGTTTGCACCGCCCAATTGCTCGGCACCAGGGCGAGTGGGCTGCGTCGCCATGCCCAGGCCCGCGCGTGCGAAGCCCGCACCGGGAGCCCGAGCGGCGCTCTTGCCGCCAGCGTGCTCCTCCTTGAGCAGCGAGACCGGATGCCTGCGCCTGCCCAAGCCCATGTCAAGGATGGGGAGCGAGCCACTGGGCAGCACCGAGGCAGTGCTTCAGTTTGCGGAGCGCGTACTGCCCGGCGGCGGCGCTACGTCGATCGCGGCGGCGGACGTCGACGGCGACGGCGACCTGGACGTGCTGCTTGGGAACGATGGCAGTCCCAACCGAGTGCTGCTCAACGCGGGCGGCGGCACCTTCCCGACGAGCATCACGCTCCCCGGCGGCAGCGCGCGCACGCGCTCGATCGCGGCGGCGGACGTCGACGGCGACGGCGACCTCGACGTGCTGCTTGGGAACTATAACAGTCCCAGCCGCGTGCTGCTCAACGCGGGCGACGGCACCTTCCCGACGAGCATCGAGCTGTCCGGCGGCAGCGCGGGCACCCTCTCGATCGCGGCGGCGGACGTCGACGGCGACGGCGACCTCGACGTGCTGCTTGGGAACAATGCAAGAAACAACGTCGTGCTGCTCAACGCGGGCGACGGCACCTTCCCGATGAGCATCGACCTGCCTGGTGGCAGCGCGTACACGCGCTCGATCGCGGCGGCGGACGTCGACGGCGACGGCGACATCGACGTGCTGCTTGGGGACAGTCTCAACGGCGTGCTGCTCAGCGCGGGCGGCGGCACCTTCCCGACGAGCATCGAGCTGCCCGGCGGCAGCGCGTACACGCGCTCAATCGCGGCGGCGGACGTCGACGGCGACGGCGACCTCGACGTGCTGCTTGGGAACTATGACAGTCCCAGCCGCGCGCTGCTCAACGCGGGCGGTGGCACCTTCCCGACGAGCATCGAGCTGTCCGGCGGCAGCGCTGACACGCGCTCGATCGCGGCGGCGGACGTCGACGGCGACGGCGACCTCGACGTGCTGCTTGGGAACTATAACAGTCCCAGCCGCGTGCTGCTCAACGCGGGCGACGGCACCTTCCCGACGAGCGTCGACCTGCCTGGTGGCAGCGCGTACACGCACACGATCGCGGCGGCGGACGTCGACGGCGACGGCGACCTCGACGTGATGCTTGGGAACTATAACAGTCCCAGCCGCGTGCTGCTCAACGCGGGCGGCGGCACCTTCCCGACGAGCATCGAGCTGCCCGGCGGCAGCGCGGACACACGCTCGATCGCGGCGGCGGACGTCGACGGCGACGGCGACCTCGACGTGCTGCTTGGGAGCTCTGGCAGACCCAGCCGCGTGCTGCTCAACGCGGGCGACGGCACCTTCCCGATGAGCATCGACCTGCCTGGTGGCAGCGCGTACACGCGCTCGATCGCGGCGGCGGACGTCGACGGCGACGGCGACCTCGACGTGCTGCTTGGGAACTATGACAGTCCCAGCCGCGTGCTGCTCAACGCGGGCGACGGCTCATTTCCGACGAGCCTCGACCTGCCCGGCGGCAGCGCGGACACGCGCTCGATCGCGGCGGCGGACGTCGACGGCGACGGCGACCTCGACGTGCTGCTTGGGAACGAGGACAGTCCCAGCCGAGTGCTGCCCTTCACCAGGTGCTCCAAATCTGGCACCGCACGCAGCCGCTACGGCAACGGATGCGTCCGCTGCCCAGCTCCGTCCTCTCGCCGCGACGACGTTTTCGACGTCTGCTACGAGTGCGACGAGCACAGCCAGCTCGATCCCGGCTCCGGCGCGTGCGCTGCTTGCACAGAGGGCAGCGAGCGCTTCCTCGGCGCAACCCGGTGCACGCGCTGCCCCGTGGGCAAGCGGCACGCGGCCACGGGCACCGGCTGCATCCCCTGCTCTCCGGGTGAGTACGTTAACTTCCAGGGCCTCTTTGATCCATCGACGTGCTTGCCCTGCCTCCCGGGCTCATACAACCCGACGTCTGGGGCGACCGCATGCACGCCCTGCGCACCTTCAACCTATTCGTCCACGTTGCGCTCGGTCGCGTGCTCGGCGTGCCCTCGCGGCGGCTTCTGCCCCATGGCTGGCGCTGCTGCCCTGAGCCTGACCTTCTCGGCGTGCCCCGCTGGCACCTACAACCCGGACGAAGGATCGTCGACAAATACCTCGTGCCGCTCTTGCCCCGCTGGCACAGCCAACCCCATGCCTCAGTCGACTGCGGCCTCGGCTTGCAGAGCATGCCTGCCCGGGTCGCATGCTGCGCAAAACGGCACGGCCATTTGCGATCTCTGCCCGACAGGCACGTTCACGTCGACGTCGGGCAGCACGGCCTGCCAGCCGTGCACTCAAGGCTATCTGTGCGTCGAGGGCTCGTCCGCGCCCCAGCCCTGCCCGGGCGGTACCCACGCCAACCAGACCGTGCTCACTCTCACCGGCTACCTCGGCTCCCTGAGCGAGTGCGTCGTGTGCCCGGTCGGCACATCGTGCTCTGTGGGCTCGACCGTGGCGGTGCCGTGTGCTCCGGGCACGTACAACAACCAGTCGCGGCAGGAAACGTGCCTCAAGTGCGCAGCGGGCTCCTTCCAGAATCGTACTGGTCAGACGTCGTGCAGCCCGTGCCCGGCGGGCTACTACTGCGCCGAGGGCGCCGCCACCCCCGTGCCGTGCCCTGGCGGCAAGTACAACAACCGGACGGGTCTCGAGTCCGAGGCGGGCTGCGTGCCGGTCGGCTTTGGCTATTGGGCTCCGACGGGGAGCGTGTTCCCCATCCCGTGCCCCTCGGGCTTCTCGTGCCCTGGGTACTTCAACGACTTCAATACCTCCGGCTCCCAGCCCCTCATTCTCCCAATGGGTGGCTTGACCCCGTTGGAAACTGTCGAGACGCAAACCGTCGAGACGATCACGGGCTCTCTCTCCCTCAACGCGCCACTCTCGTCCTTCTTGAGCAACGCGTCCCGTCAGATCCAGTATCGCCAAACCATCGCCGCACAGCTAGGCGTTCCGTGGCAGGACCTTCAGCTTGACTTTTCGGCGGCGTCGCCGTCTCCACCAGCGGCTGGGCGTCGGCTTCAGACAGGCTCCACCATCGTGACGTACACCTTCGTTCGGACGGTGACCACCAATCCCACCACCATCAACGCCACCAGCAATGCCACCACGAGCGGTCCGCCTGTTGTGACCCCATCCTTTACTCTCAACAACCTCAATCCCGAGGTCCTCGGCGCCGCTCTCGGTGTGTCTGTGGCCAACCTCGTGGCACCCACTGCAACCGTGGTCCAGCAGACCGCGACTGTCATTCGACCACGCCCGTGCCCGAGGGGCTTCTGGTGCACTGCCGGGATTGAGGTTCCGTGCGAGCAGGGGTTTTACAACCCGACCACAAACGCCGCCAATGCCAAAGCCTGCTTGCGCTGCCCCGAGTTCTCAACCACCAGCGGCAACGCATCCACCGACGTCAGCCAATGCGTGTGCGAGCAGAGCTTCGTGCAGCAGCTCAACGCAGCGGGCAATGTGTCCCAATGCGTCTGTGCGGCTGGGCGCGAGCTCGTCGGCGGCGTGCGCTGCGACGCGTGCAAGACTGGCACGTACAAGGACTGGACGGGCGAGAACGCCGACCGCAACCCTCTTGGCCCCCAAAAGTGCCTCGAATGCCCTGTGGCTGGGACGACCACGGTGCAGGAAGGCGCTGACTCGGTCTCCCAATGCGTGTGCAAGGTGGGCACGTTTGCCAACCTCACAAGCGCCGAGGTGATGCGGGCGACCAACGACAGCAGCCGCGTCGCAGCAGATGCCTTCGAGTGTAAGCCCTGCGCGAGGATTCATTCAGGACCAGGGGAGATGACCAACTGCACAGCGCCAGGCGTCACGCTCGACACCATCCCCGTCATGCCGGGGCACTGGCGGCAAAATCTGAGGGCGCTGTACGTTCGAATGTGCGACTTGAAGGAGGCGTGCCTCGGCGGCGGGCTCGCTGGCGACGCGTCGTGCGCGGACGGTCACACTGGGCCTCTGTGCGATCTGTGTGTGAAGGATCCGCTGCACTTTGGCGGCCGTGGAGAGCCTTGCCAATCGTGCTCCGACGCAGGCGATCCCATGGAGACGATCATCTTCTACATCATCGGCGGCGTGGTCGTTCTTCTGGCCCTTGTGCTTGCCACGGCCTTCTGGAAGCGCAGAGTGGCCCAGGTCCCTGCCGCGCCCAAGAAGGAGGAGGAAGCGGGGGTTGCAAAGTACCAAGGGGCTAAACACCTGGCTCAGAAGGCTGTCACGGAAGGGGTGGTCAAAGGCATGATTCAAGGATCTGCTGGAACGATCACAATGACTGAAGCCAATAAACTGGCGAGGTTGGCGGCAGCTTCTGCTTCGTCAGTCGTGGATTCACTTGGAGTCAAGATCCGGATCTTGATCTCGCTGAGCCAGGTGGTCTCGCAGCTGGACGTGATCTTTGACATCACGTACCCTGCCTTCTACACCGCCACCCTCGAGGGCCTCAAGAACATCAACATTCAAGTCAACTTGCTACCCTTTGGCTGTGTTTTTCCGTTGCTGGACAATTTCTTTTTCGACTTTGTTCTGAAGACGGCAACGCCGCTGGTGCTCGTGCTGCTGCTCTACGTCCTGAGCAAAGTCCTGCGCGCACGCTTTGGCGATGCAGAGGGCGCCCAGAGGGGTTTCGGCGCGTACCTCGCCGATGCATGCTCGGATCTGTGGTTCTTCATCATCTTCCTCGTCTACCCGAGCTGCTCTTCCATAACCTTCATGTTCTTCATGCGCGAGACCTATAACCAGCCGGGGGAGGTGTACATGGACCTGATGCGAGCCGACCGCTCCATTGACCGCGAGGGGGAACTCTACCAAGGCTTCACCGTGTACGCCGTCGTCATGCTCATCCTCTACCCCATCGGCGTGCCCCTCTTCTATGGGCTCTTGTTCCACCTTGAGCGCCACCAGCTCCAGGAGATGCGACGCATCGAGCTCAGCCGGGAGACGGACTTTGCGCTCGCGAAGCTCGAGGCGGAGGCCGCTGCCACCCCTGAAGAGACGGATGCGATGGTGCGCAAGGCAATGGAAGCGCACGAGGCAACCGGTAAAGTCCTCGCAAAGCTACGTGGCGAGCTGCCGACGACGCAGCGCAAGCTAACCGCTGGCTACGAGCTCCGCATGTACTGGTTCGAGATCTTCGAATGCGTGCGCAAGATC
>JWZX01002062.1:0-11240 GCA_001275005.1 Chrysochromulina tobinii | reverse complement strand
CCCCGCCGCCGCTGCGGTTGGCCCCGCCGCCGCCGCTGCGGTTGCCGCCGCCGCTGCGGTTGCCGCCGCCGCCGCCGCCGCCGCCGCCGACGCCGCCGCCACTGCTGCTGCTGCTGCTGCTGCTGGGCTCGACCCACGCGACCGGCAGAGCGCTATTGCGGTAGAGCGCCCCGCCGCCCCACTCTCGCGTCGCGATGCGATGGACATGTCGCGCCGTGGGGTCGTGAGGCTCCGGAGGGCCCGCATTCCCAGCGAGAACAGCTTCAATTCGACGAAGAGTCACCGGGTTGACGTTGGGCTCGGGCGCCATCTCGGGCGCCATCTCGGCCTCGTCGAGCTCGGCCTCCTCTTCCTCGCCCTCGTCGTTCAGTTCCTCCGCATAATCCACCGTGCTCCCGAAGCTCGTCGGAGGGGCAGGGGCAGCCATCGACAGGGCGAGCCGCAGCTCATATGGGGATAGGACGCAAGGCGAGCCGTCGGGGAGGGTGCCGGGCGGCGAGCCGGCGGCGGGTACGAACGTGCTGGCCGACGTACCCAGATGTCGCGTGGCCGACTCGTCCAGCTGCTTCTTGCGCGCCGCGTCACAGAGCAGATTCAAGAGCTTCGAGCGAAGCGCGTTGCTCTCAGGCAATTGTGAGACTACGTAGATTGCGTTCTTCGTGTTCGCATCGCCCACAGCCAGGTTGGGCTCGGCGTGGTTCTTGAGCAGCAGGTCGACGAGGTCAAGACTTCCACAGGAGGCCGCCGCTATTAGCGGTGACGTTAGGCCTAACGACTCGATCCGGCCGATGGCATTGACATCTGGCCGCGACTCGAGCCGGAGCAGCAGCGTTGCGGCCGCGACGTTGCCGTCTTTGCACACCTTGAGCAGACGCTCGTTCAGGTCGAGGGCCGCGCCGTGCGTGGATGCTTCTTTGAGTACGTCCAGCGCGCGCCTCCGGCCGGCCTCTGCGTCGCGGAGCATAAGTTGCAGGGCGGCATCGAGTTGGTTGTGGATTGCAACGATGCCACTTCCACGATAGCTCGAGGGCCCACCGGCCGATGGGCTGGACGGCGCTAATAGTGGGTCCACACTGATAGTCATAGTGAGTGCGGTCTCACCAACCTGCACCGAGGACCGTGGTGCTCGCCAAGAGTCTGCCGTCACGCGAGAACTACAGCGCGGAGGTCTCGATTACGTCACGCCGCCGGGGCACGGGACGCGTTGTCTTGGCATATCTGATGTTGCACAACTGCGCGCGCACACATACGTAACCATGCGCGCCATATCTTCTCGGCACACTCTGATAGAACTGCACATCTGATACTTGAAATCTGAGACGGGCGATGACAAACTACTTTGGATGATGATCACGTCACACGTGTGCGGGATGGCCCTGAAACCGTGCCGCGGCATGCATGTCGAATTTCGCCCGTTCCCGTGCAGCGGTGTTGCCCCTCGTGCGCACCATAGCTAGGCAGGCAAGTCGTCACAGACACCCATGTCGGCTGTGTCAGCCATGCAGAGACCGCGCGCACCTCCGCCGCGCCTCAGCGGCCCATGCTCGGCACGACGCCTCGATTCGAGGGGCGAGCGCGCCGTGGCGAGCGCGCCGTGGCGAGCGCACGTCAGCCCGTTGGGTGCCGCCGCTCATGGTACACGGGGGCGCATGGCATTACGCCCCCCGCGTTGGGGAAAGCCAGCGCAAGAACGTGCGCGGTTGGCTCCCGGCAGGCTTTTGCCCTTTGTCGTTGTCGGCCTTTGTGGAGGCTGTGGAGACGGCTTTCGAGGAGGACGAGCCCGACGGTCTCGGGCCCTCCGAGGTCGAATCTCCGTCCGTCATCGCCATCATCGAGGCTACCATGGGAGAGACACACGTCGTGGACGAGGTGTCGCCGGCTGATAAGCCAGCATAGGTGGCCCCCATCGAGCTGAAGTCGAAGAGCTCGGCGCGCGGCGTCACGATGGGCATCACCTCTGAGGATTCCACTGACAGATCGATATGCTGGCATGGAGGCAGCACACCAATGAGTGTGTAGCCGTCACTCTTGCGAAGTGCTATGGCGGCCTGGGTCGGGCTCTCCATGGGCACGCCGGAGACGGTGGCAATGCGGTCGCCGCGCGACGCAAGACCATCCATGGGTCCCCCCGGCGCCACCATCGCCACGATCGCCGCCTTGTCATCCGTCATGCCGCGCCTGCGCGCTTCCTCCTGCGCAAAGAAGCGGATGCCTACGAGTTGTGACTGTTTTTCCTTGTACAGCGTAACGAGGCGCTCAGGGCCCTCGCCGCAGTCGCACGGAAGCACCTCTGACTCGGCCGCGATGGCCGGCGGTTTCGCCGCCATCACCTCCTCAGAGCCAGTAGGCCGCGTTGGTGTCGACGGCGGTGTCGACAACTCGCTCAGATCCGGTGTCGCATCGGTGGCGGCCGCCGGGACTGACCGTACGTCCCTCGCTATACTAACTGCGATCTGATCTGTCTGGCCTCGCTCCGCTGCAGCCCTCCGGCGCATCTCCATGACGACCGCAAGCTCCTCGGCCGTGAGGCCAATTGGCGCGTCGCCTGATACTTTGATTGGGGCGTCGCTAGTCACGTTGATGGGCATCGGGCTCGGAGGCACTTTAGGGGAGCGAGGCACCACGGGACCCGGCGCCGGGCTCTGCAAGTTCCTGCCAGTCTTTGCTTGTTGCGGAGTACGCTTCATGAAAACCAGAAAGCATCAACGAGAGAATCTTGAGGCGTTCCAAATGGTCCCGTAACGACTTCGGAGTTCCCCCACACTTTCTCACTTGGTTCCTTTACTCCTCGCCGTTCCGAAACATAAAGCCTCTCCGAGATCGCATCGAGCTCTTCGGTGTCGGACGTCCCGCGCCTGGGTGCTGGTCGTCCTGCGAAATGTCGCGGAGTCCGAGGCCTGACGGAGAGGATGCCGTTGAGCTGCTGAAGCAGAAGGCGGAGGCGGATCGGCGCGAGAAGCTGCACAGGAAGAAAGAACTCCGCGCAATGTCGGAAATGACGATGAGGGATTGGACTCGTTTCTCTGAGTACGATGTGGCTGGCGACCGGCAACTGGACTGGGAAGCGTTCCTGGCGATGGTTCCGGAGCGGGTACGCAAAGTGCACTCCATCGAACAGCTTCGGGCAGTGTTCTCCGCCGCAGACGTCGACCAGGATGGAATCCTCAGCCTCGCCGAGTACTTCCGGTGGACCATGGCAAAGGCGTTGATTACTGTAAGGAGACTGTACTGAACACCTTCATTTACTACGACAAGAACGACCGTGGAAGGCTCGACATAAAGCAGTGGGATTCGTTAGCAATCGAGATGGGCTTCGGCGCAGTATCGCGAGAAGTCTTTCGAGCGCTGGATGCAAATGGCACCGGCTTCATCAACTTCCGAGAGATCCCTGATTCATCGGCACTCGACGTGCATGTGCCGGGCGATGAGGCGAGTGACTCGCTCCTCGCTTCGCTGGTTCGCACTTGGAACGACAGCATAGATTTAGAACGAGCGGACATTCTGAATGCGACGGGATGGGTCATTCGCGGCCGCGACTTTGAGACCATACGCGCCGAGCTGAGGGCTTTGCTTACGGCGAGTGGTGGCCATGTGGTCGATCTCATCAAGGTGTCTGGCTGTGTGCTATGTGATCGTCATGCGGTCATCCGACCTGCTCGTCACTGATCCGCGACCGCTAATGTCCCTGCGCGCGCAGATATTTGATCATGATGCTGGAAATGAGATGGTGATCGACGACGTCGAATTCGCCTCTGCCATGCGGGACAAGTTCGGCTACAAAGGGCCATCGCACGCTCTCAGTCAGCTCTTCGCCTTTCTCGATACTGACCATGGAGGAGCGATAGGCTTTGATGAGCTGGTAAGCGACCAGCGGTTATCTACTGCTCGGAATCCTCTGCATCTCTGCGGTCGTGCACACGTCTGCTCACGCGCGTCGCCTTGCTCCGATGCTATTTCTCACGGTCGCTCGTCCTCAGTTTGAATTCATCCGCGGCCGCCGGTGTTCTCTGGATGCGCGGAACAAACGCATTGCCTTGAGGCTGGAGCCGCCTCCTGATGCCGTATACACGCTGAGAGACATCCTTTGGAACGTGGACAGCCTACGGTTTCTCCTTCAGCAAAGTCTCAAACGAGGTAATGTGAAGGTTACCGATCTGATGAAGGCATGGGACAGCAGTCAAGATGGACAGCTGAGCCGCCGAGAGTTTCTCCTCAAGATTCAAAACTTCTTCAAAGAGGACGACGCGCAATTGTGGGAGACGGATGTGAAAAGCGTTGCTCTTGATGCGTTCAATGAGATGGACGACGGCGGCGATGTTCAGGACAGAGGCTCCGTGGATATTCAGGAGATGGAAAGGTGGTTACGTGTTCCCACCGGCCCAAAGGTGATCAGGCTCAAGAGGCGCAAAAGGCACTCGACATCGCCGCAGGGCCAGTCAGGCAACGACGTGGGTGCTCCAAGGCGCAGTCCATTAATCCGCGAGACGGTCCAAGGCTCGATTGCCGCGGCGGTCGAGCGAGCAGCTCAAGCGCGGCTCGCCGAGCAGGAGCGTGCACAGCGTTGGAGGGTTCCTCGCGACACTCCTGTGAACGGCCTTCCGCCACTCCAGCGCTGGGAGGTGTCAGCAGCCTCCGAGTTGCCGCCGCTGATGACCGGCGGGGGTGGTAAGCGTGAACGACCGGACATCGAAGTTTCCCCGCGTTTTGGTCCAGTGGTGCCTCGAAGCTCACCTGAACGTCCTCCGACACATCGGATGCCGCTGCTACGGGCTGGTGGCCTGGAGCCAAGCGTTCGGCATGCACTCAACACGGCGCGGGGCCCTGTTCCCTTCCGAGGTCCACTCACGTTCCGGTCGCCGGCGCCGCGGCCTCGGCCAGGCTTTTGACGGCATGCTGTGAATGTGGGTCTCACATCAGTGTAGAGAGCGCGATCCACGGTACTAGTAGTAGTGTAATGTGAGGTATTGGGTCGCACGCCGCGCGCACGAGGCACGTGCTCTCCCCGCTCGCCCGCGGCTCGATCCCACCTTCTCGACCCGCTGCCTCATCCCTCAACCCGTCAAGCCCCGCTCGCCGCCCGCACGCGGTCGCCTCCCACCGGCGGCGGCGCTCGCCCGCGCGCGCCCGCGGGTACCCCCGCCCGCGCGCGCGCGCACGGAAATAAAGCTGTAAGCCCCTAAGCAGTCTATAAACTCTAATCATCGACACGCGCGTGGCCGCATGCCATCCTCACTGTCGTACGCGTACTATAACGAAGAACGAACCACGGTCCAGGGCGGTTACCACCTAGCACGGGGCCCTATTTTTCACACTTCGACTTGACGAAACGCGACACATTCGAAAATTTTCGCGATTTCGCACGCGCCCGCGTGCAGCGCCCGACTGTGGACAGTGGGGCCGCGCCCGCCATGGGCAACTCCACGGACCCCGATGAGTTCAATGCAACGACACTTTTGTGCAGCACGATCGGTGCAATGATCGCTGGCGTGCTGGTTACATTACTATTGCAGCACCTCATCTGTGGCCCAAGGGCTCGTATCACCAACTCGAGTCGTACCCGAGCGGGCTCAATTGAGCCACTGCTGCTCAACGGTCAACTGCACGTTGAGGACACGTCGACATCCCGCTCCACTGCCGCGCTCACCGCCGTTCCCCTGTCCAAGGACCTCCTGATGCCGGTGCGGCCTGCGTGGGGCAACCTCATCTTGTGCCTCATCTTCGCCACCATCCTCTTTGGCTCGATGGGCTTCTTCTGCTGGGTGATGGTGAACTATGTCTCTGAAATCTGGGCGTCGGGCTTTGTGGCGGCGCTGTTGATTGGCGGCATTGCCGTGGCGCTCCGGTTCATCGCCGTCTGGATCTTCCGCAACATCCTCGTGCGTCGCTTTTGCACGACGATGCAGCTCTCGCGAGAAAACAAAGAGAGCACGCCGGTACTCGAGTGGTTCAAAGTGTGGTTGCCCAAGTACATGAAGGGCCGCTGCTTGCAGTTCAACAACGTGACGCCGCTCTTCCGCAAGAAGGACGGCACTAATTTCTTCACCATGTTCCAGGACACGCGCCGTTCCGATCAGTTCGCCCTCTCGCTATGGGCGATGCAGGTGCATGCTGATTGCGACTGAGTGCATGCTGATTGCGACTGAGTGCATGCTGATTGCGACTGATTGCCTCCGCCGCCCTCTCGCTATGGGCGATGCAGGGCTCGCACCGGTTCGTGTACCATGCGTCTGATGGCAGCTCGAGCCTCGTGACGATGGTGTACTACACCAAGGGCGAGATGAAGAAGACGGGCTGGAACAACGAGCTTGTGGCACAGGAGTACATCGATCTGTACATATTCGACCCTCTGCACACACGATTGCCCCTCATGGTTGAGATGCTCGAGCGCGCGCAGGAGGCATTCGGCCAGAAGGAGGAGGGCGTCCTGCGCTTCCAGAGGTGGAACAGCTGGAAGGAGATGTGGGAGAGCCGCGGCGCTGACGAACCAATCACCACCAACTTCTCGAGCTTGGTCTTCTATGAAGAACGGCTGATCTCGCGCGTCTACGAGGAAGTCGAGGCCTTCTTGGCCACTCCGCCGTCCGAGTTGCTCACCTCCGGCTTGCCCCTCAAGCTTGGCTTCCTCTTCCATGGCCCGCCGGGCACGGGCAAGACGCATCTGGTGCGCCACCTGGCCGCACGGTACGGTTTGGACATTGACATCATCGACATGAACAGCGGCAACATGAGCAACGAGAGTCTGCTCCAATGCTTCAACATGGCGGCTGGGATCATCTTACTAGAGGACATTGACAACGTGGATGCCGCCATCGGGGTCCGCGGGCCCGACGACAGGAAGGAGTCGCGCCGCGTGACGCTGGATGGGCTGCTCAATGCACTCGACGGCGTACAGCGAGGCGCGTCCAAGCGCATCATCATCGCGACGACCAACTACCCCGAGAAGCTGATGCCATCGATCCGGCGGCGCGGACGGCTCGGTCTCTCGTTCGAGATCACGTACCCTAGCGACCCGACGCTCAAAAGGCTCCTCGAGCACCACCTGCCCGCTGGGGCCAACATCCCCGAGACCATCGAGCAGCTGCGCGCCATCGAGACGCGGCTTGGCCTACCGGCGCCTACCGCGGCCCTGACCGACATTTTTGGGAAGGCTGGACTGAGATCACGCCTGCCAGGGGCGAAGGCGCTTGACGGGAAGGCAACGACGGCGAAGGCCCTGCAAGAGGTGGACGAGGTGCTGAGCGAGGTCGTGTCGACTAACAAGAAAGTCTTCAAGACGATCGACGAGGTGCTCGCATTCTTGGAGCTGAGCGACGCGTGGACGGCCGGGGATCGGGGCGCCTCGGGCCTCGTGTGGCGACGCATCGGGACCTCGCCACCGAGCGGGTCCATCTACGGGAAGGCGCCGCGAGAGCTCTGCCATTCACAGCTATCAAGCGCTCTCGCGAAGCAGCTGGACCGCGCCAATGGCAAGGAGGTGGACACGGCGAAGCCAGCAGTGGAGAAGGAGAAGGAGAAGGAGAAGGACAAGGACAAGGACAAGGACAAGGACAAGGACAAGGACAAGGACAAGGACAAGGAGGAGGCAGCGACGGAGGAACCTCTCGATCCAGCACGGCTGACATTGAAGGACGAGTTGTGGAAGAAGCTCGACCTAAAGGTGACCGTTGAGCGATACGTTCGCGTCGAGGTCGACGAAGGCGTCTGGTACTTTGCGCCAGAGGACGCCGACGACAAGCTCGAGGCACGGCCAAAGACGTACTCACGCTCGTTCGCTGAGGCTGGGTGCGCGAGTGCACTTCTTTGCAAGAAGCTGGACGACCGACAGCTAGAGCACACGCTCAAGATCGAGAATCTCGGAGATCGCATGCGGCTGCTCGAGCAATTCCGCTTCTTGTGAGCGGCCTGGGGTTCACTGCCATGACGGAGATGCCATCTGGCTTCTCGGGTGAACGTCGCGTGGATTGCCGGGAATTACCATGATGACACTGTGGCGTGGCGTGCGACCCTTCCCGCCCAGAAGGGCAGAAGGGGAGGCACAGACAACAGAGCCAGACGCGTGTCAAGCGGCTAGGGCCTGGACGCCGGGTGCAACCCGCGATATACACTCGGACTGTGAGCGGCTTACACTGAGCACGTGGTAACGGCGCGCGGCGGCGCAATTTCCTTTTTGACTCGTACATAGGCGGGGGGGGGGGCGACTCGTGTGCAGTACCGTACCAAAGCATTTGAGAGCGATTCTCTGTCGAACGTACACCTTCTCCTTACCTTCTCCCAAACCCATGCCCAAACCGTCACCGCCGCACCATACCCCATGACCTTGGTCCATCTCCCGGCCAAAACGGACGACACCGTTTGACGCACATAACGGCACTCCCTTGAACACAGCACATGTGCACTCATTCCCACGCTAACCGTTCCCGAGTTGCGGCGCCCCCGGCGAGGGTGGGCTCGCACGCCGCCGCCCCGTGGGAGAGGGAGGGAGAGCGATCGACGAGTGGGCCCAAAGTATCCTACCCGCGTCCAGGAACGGGCGCAGCTCAGCACGAGCCGCAGCTCGATCCGGAGGCGGGGCGCTGCTCGGCCACGTCGATCGTGTCGGGAAGGTAGATGTCCTCCTCGGACTCCTGCTTGAGCGCGTTGCGCGCGATCACCTGGAAAGCCTGCTCAACGTTGATCGCCTCCTTGGCAGAGGTCTCAAAGTACGGGATGTTGCCCTTGGCCTGGCACCAGGCAAGAGCACGTTTCTGCGGCACCGCGCGCCCGTCGAGGTCCACCTTGTTTCCCAACACGACGAACGGGAAGTTATCGGGGTCGCGCGGGCCCGCCTGGATCAGGAACTCGTCCCTCCATGAGTCGAGGTTGTCAAAGGTCTTTGGCTGGATCACATCGAAGCAGAGGACGCACGAGTCGGCGCCGCGGTAGAAGGCGACACCCAGCGATTGGAACCGCTCCTGGCCCGCCGTGTCCCAGATCTGCATGGTCACCAGGCGGTCGTCGACCGTCACCTCCTTGGTGAGGAAGTCAGCGCCAATGGTGGCCTTGTACTGCGCGTTAAACTTCTTGTTCACGTACTGGTTCATGAGGGACGTCTTGCCCACACCGCTATCGCCAAGGATGATGACTTTGAGCAGCACCTTTTTACGTGTCGACATTGTCGATTTCCGGCGTCGCCTTTTCCGGCCCGCGGGACGGGCGTGTGCAGCTGTGAAACACCGACAGTTTGATTCCCCCGCGCTGTCCGTAAAGCAAGCAAGCAAGCAAGCAAAGCACGAGGGCCGCTATCTCAACCGATAATTTAAATGAACGATGAGTGCCGAAGGGTCCCCGTGTGAATCTCATCTTGAGATGGCAGGTGTGCGCGCCGCGCGTCGGCCTTGCGCGTCGGCCGACGCGAGCCGCGCGAGACCCACGGCGGACGGCGCCTTCGGATGGTTCTCAAGAAATATCTGTGTGAGTGAGCCACACGGGTGTGCATGGACCGATACAATGTAAGTCAGGTGAGGGTCTTGTGGTTCGTTGTTCGTGGTGCGTCATTCACGGCGCTTCACGGCGCGTGGCCCCCACGGTGCCACGGACCGGCAAGACGTCTGGCGGCGCCGTGCCGGGTGCGGTGCATCGCTAGGATCTAGCATTCAACTTCAATGCAGTGAATAGGCCCGGGGGCCGCCCGGCGCGGAGTAGGCGCGGAAGGCCCTCTATTTAACCTCTATTCTTAACTCTATTCCTCTATTCTCAAGGCTTGACGAGGGGCGTCGTTTCCATCACCCTCTTGTCAGTATCCTCTTTGTCCGGGGCCGGCGGCTTCCGGTTCTCCAGGGTGAGATACGTGTACACACAAAGCGAGATGATGACGGTGCCTATACCGCACCAGCTGACCGGGTCGGCCACGCCCGCCTGCACGGCCGAGACCAGGATGAGCAGCACCTTAACCCCGGAGCCGCCGACGGCGGCTGTGAGGGCAGTCGTGAGCGTGATGAAGTAAAAATTGGATAAATTGAACGCGAAGGCCATGGTGCTGCCTATGGCGATAATGATGATCCCGATGGCTCGCGTGTCCGGTTCCGACAGGTACGCGATGCTCTCCTGGCGCTCGTCAAGGCACAACCAGGTGATCAGCATTAATGTGAAGGCGATGCCACTGTCGTACACGAGCACAACGATCGGCTCGAGTTTGGTTATGTCGCCCTGTAGCCCGCTGGTCAGCATCATCACGGGGACCGGCTTGATCGAGGCCGCCAACATTCCAACGACACACATGACCACGCCCGCGATCTCGCTCCCGCCCTGGTTGTGTGCGAACTTGTACGACACCGAGAGCACGGAGCCCAAGCAGAGGAAGAAGACGACGAACATCAGAAACGCCGAGTACGTCTTCTTGGCGAACAGAAAGGAGAAGAGCATGATCGGCATCGGCAAGGTCGCCTTAATCGCCTGATTGAGGAAGAGCGTCATGAGCGAGAGGCTTTCGTTGTTGAGCCCATTCGTGAGGAACGTGCAGATGCCCATCGGAATGAGAAGCTGCTTGTAATCCCACAGCTGTTGGAATGTAGGGCCGCCCAACTTGGGTTTGATTACCAACCACTGCAGAAGAAAAGAGGCTGAGACTGACACAATCATGTGAAACATAGTGTAGAAGTATGGGAAGTGAAACCCCGGCCACCGGTCCTTCGTGAGCGCCCACGAATTGAACTCGTTGAGCGCAATGTTGAAGATGATGAAGAAACTGACCGCGAGAATCTGCTTCCAGAGGGGCTTTTCATCACCGGAGTCGTCACCACCACCGCCCGCCATCGTGCGTGTGGAGACCAAGTGGACAGCGCGGGGCTCACAATCCGCCCTCACCTCGCCTCTTCGACCTCCGCGGCTGCGCCGGCGGTGCGAAGCCCTGTGGGCGGCCGAGGGTTTTCCTGTGATGCGCCACAGCGCGGAAGCGACAACTAAAAGATCCCAATTGGGAACAGTACCGGTAGACCGTAAGTGACGTCTACGGTCCGAGCAACAATCCCGTTCGGTAAAAAAGCATTAATGTTTAGAGTGCTATCGCCGGCTTCCCCACCCCCGTTTGTCGTTTCTCGTTTCTTACTTTAGACACCGCACTTTAGACACTTAAGTTCTCTAGACTCAGACATGACACATGTACAGGACATGATGGACCATACTATCACAAATCCACATGTGACGATGGTCCACGTGCCGTCGGCCCGGGGCCGGTCGGAACTCTGAGCCGGGGCCGCAGTCGT
>JWZX01002061.1:0-29043 GCA_001275005.1 Chrysochromulina tobinii | reverse complement strand
GCGCCGAGACATGATCGATCAAGAGCTTGAGAAGTCGACGTTGACGCGGTGTGACGCGACCTGCTTGGTGCTCTGGTCGGGCTCATCATGAGGTTGCTCATCGCCGCTGCGCCCATGAGCAGGTTGGCCATGTCGCCTGCAGCATGGCTGTCTCCAAGGCATGCCCACCAACGCCTCGCCCGTCATGCTTCGCGGTGCTCGCGAGCAAAAGCGAGCACTTTTGAGGTGTGTGTGCAACCGCGCATGCGTGAATGTGTTTTGGCGGGCAAGCGGGCTGGCGGCTGCGTCCGCACCTGCGGATCCGGTCGCGGGTCGGCGCGCGCGGGCGGCCGCGCCGCCGCTCCGCTTGTAGCTCGAACGATAGGACCTACATGAGTACACTAGGACACATACACATGCGAGAACATTTTTGCGCGCGGCTTTGTGCGTTCTTCCGAGTCAGGCTCTCGCGTGTATGTCTCCACGCCGCCATGCAATCACGTTTAAATGGACGGCGCGGCGGCGACCCGGCGCTCTGACTCTCTCTCAGTCTTCCGCGAGTGTGGTTCCTCTGCAGATCATCTCATGCCGCCTGCCAGCCCTCCATGCCAGCTCAGATCAGGCCGTCATGCCGAGGACAAAGGAGGGGTCCTTAACCTGGTACGCGCGGAACGAGTCGCAGATCGTCATCAGCTGGCTCTCGAGCTCCTTGTAACGAAGCGCCGTGGTAGCCGTCACAATGCCGACGACGGCATTGTCGGTGATTGTAGCACTTGCGACGCCCTGTCGCAGGACGGTGAAGCCGGCGCGCGTGAGCAGCGTGTAGCCGAAGCTGATGATGAGCATCTCGGTGCCGTCCGGCTGCGTCACCGTCGAGATCTTCTTCACCTTGACGTCTTCGAACACGTCCTTGGTCATCTGGGACGAGAGCCAGCTCTGAAAAAAGGGCTTGCTCAGCGTCGTGAGCTTCTCTCCGCTCGGCAGCGGCGCCGCGGCGAAGGTGGCGGAATCGCCCTTGATGTAGTTGTTCGCGCCGATGTTGCCCGCCTCGCCGTTCTCAGTCACCGACGGCGACTCAACCAGCCAGCCGCTCGGGTAAAGGAAGCGCACGAGCAGCGGCGACTGGAAGGCGCGCTCCTTGGCCTTGAAGCCGTCGATGTTGGCGGGCTTGTCGAACCCAATGAACTGAACCAGGGGCGAGAAGCCTCCGGACACCTTCATCGGTGCGTAGCCGAGCCTGGTGAGCAGCGCGTTGCAGTCCTTTTCATTCGTCGGCCGGTTTTCGTTGACGCCGCGCACGTCCGCGTGCGCCGCGAGGGGCGCGAGCGCGGTCGCCACGAGCGCCGCTGCCGCCTGCGTGCACGCCCCACGCCGACCCATGTGAGCCGACTCGAGTACGGGCGACGTCGGCAGCTGGAGGCCGAGCGCCAGCAGTGTCACGGAGAGCAACATTGCGTGCGATCGGAGATTAGTTGTGATCACTTCACGAGAACGGAAGAAAGGTCAACTTTGTCCGAGAGCGGCCCTCTGTGTATAGGTTCCCAGCGCGGCCCTATACACCCGCGCTGTAGTGGTATTTGTTATTCAGGACACGAAACACTGCTTCCTTGGTACCTTGCTTCCGTCTTCTACAGGACTACACACTTCCAACACCGACATGGTCCGGTGCCTCCCCGGGGCGTGTGCTTTACGCGCTCATCGACGAACTTCGGAGGGCAAGCGCGACACTTTGACATGTAAAGCAAGCAAGGTTAGGCACTGGTATTGTTTCGAAACTATGATATCTATTTATTGGTGTTCACTTGAAGGGCAGCGCCTTGAGCAGCGTAGTCAGCCGGCCGAGCAATGAGGTATCTGGCGCGCCAACATCAACGAGCTCCACATCAAAGTGCAGCAACGCGTTGGGCGGAATGGGCCCAGCGCCGCGCGCGCCGTATCCCAAGTGCGGCGGGATGACGAGCTGCCTACGTTGGCCTACGCGCATTCCGTGCACGCCTTCGTCCCAGCCCTTGATCACCTCGCGCTGGCCGAGCATGAACCGGAAGGGCGTGCCGCGCTGCACCGAGGAGTCGAACACCGTGCCGTCTTCGAGCCGGCCTGTGTAGTGGACGGCGACGGATACGTTGTTGGTCGCAATCTTCTCCGCCTTCTCGGGAACATGGATGTCCCGATACAAGAGCCCGCTGGATTTGGTTATGAGCGGAGGCGATGAGCAGAAGTGGCGGTAGGCGTGCCGGAGCGAGGGCATGCGGCAGATGGCTCGCAGCATCACGCCCTAGGCCCAGGAGCCTTTAGAAGAGACTCCGAGACTACAAGCGACACGAACGAACGAGGGCGCAAGAATCCAGAGGTCGTCCAAACTTGGCATCTGAGCGTCACCCCGGGCTTCCCTAGACAGACAAACGTGCTACATGTACCTCCTCTGGTGACGAACCAACGTTCACAGTGTAAACTTTCGCGCCGCGCTGGACTGCCGCGAGAGTTGTCTTCTGTGCAGTGAAGCGAGCACCAACGTCAACCTCGCAATGTTCAACACGACCCCACCGTTTCAGACCAGATCGGACCGCCAGCCAGCCCCATCCGGCTGCAGCGGCGCCGGAGGCACCATCGGCGCGCGGATTCGCCAAGCTCAGACTGCCGGCGGCCAGGAGCCCGGGCTGGCGGCAATGGCAGTGGGAGCCCAGGCGCCGCCGCCGTCGATGAGCCAGCCATGTTCGTCGCGCATGAACGCCGCCATTCCTGCCGCGCCACTCGCTTCGAATGCGAAGGCGCTCTCCATCGCACCATCGCGGCTCGTGACGCCGAGCACCTCCAAACCTCTGCCGGGCGCCGCCGTGCAGCCGCTCTCGTCGGTGCTGTCTCTCAGTTCAGCGAGCCGGCCAGTGAGCCGGCCCGCGAGCGCCGCTTCCGCCCGCTCCGCAGCCAACAACCACACATCGGACGAGTACCAGCAGCTAGCGCAGCAGCCGCCGCCGCCTGCGTACACCACTGCCGCCATCTCCGTCGGCCGCATTCGGCCGGCGAGTGCGAGCCACGTGCCACGCCACGTGCCTCAGCCGCCGGCCATCGGCTGCCGCCTGCTGCGGCCGTCGGCACCCGCCTCCGGCCAAGCCGGTGCGGCCGTCTTTGCCGGCGCCATGCCTCCCTCAGCCGTGCCGCCCGTGCCGCCTCCGACCGAGGGCTCCATGTATCCGCCCTCGATGGGCCGCGTCGCGTGGTCCGGCGCCATGCCTCCTTCAGCCGCAGCGCCTCCCGGCAGCAGCGTGCCTAACGTGGGCCTCGGGCGGGCCACGAGCCTCTCGAGCGACCTCGGCCGCGCCGGCTGGCAGAGACAGGCGAACGCAAGCGCAGCAGCAGCGGCCGCGGCTGGCGAGCTACCGCCCGCCGCTGGTACCGCCGCTGGTACCGCCGCTGGTACCGCCGCTCGGGTTCCACGAAGCTTCTCGGCACCGTGGGCGCCACGCGAGTCCGACTCGACGCCGGCGCAGGAGCACAGCGTGTGGGCGGCGCAGCAGCAGCAGCAGCAGCAGCAGAGCGCCGTGCCGAGCGCCGCGCCGGCGGCTGCGGGCACGGAGCGGTGGAGGGACGACCCAATGGCCGAAGTCGACGCCCTCCTCGCCGAGGTGAGGAAGGTGATCGCCTCTGGCCAGGCGTTCGCGTACCTGGGGCGCAAGGGCCTCGGGAACAACCCGTACGACCTGATGCTCGTCCCGGCCGCAGCGGTACGCAACGGCCGCTTGCGCGACCAGCACTACACAATCTCCGAGGCGGGCGTAACCGACTTTCGACGCATCGACCGGTACAAGACCGAGGCGCACTTCACACCGCTCGTGCAGTGGCGACGCGAGTGCGAGCTCTACCGCCGACTGATGCGGCTGCCCTTTTTCGAGCGGTACGACCGCTGGCGCTCGTACGGGATCTGGCACCATCAGCTCGCCTCCCAAAAAAGGAAGCGCACGCAGGCCGCGCTCAAGGAGAGCGCCTTTGTGCTCGACCCGCACTTTTCGGCCGCGCTCCTCGAGGTGGCACGCCATTGCGACGTGCTGCGCACGATGCGCATGCACGAGCTCACCCCATCGGCGCGCGGCGCCTCCCTCGAGGCCGTCGCGGACGCGCAGCAGCGCCACCTGTCCGCCATGTCCATGCGCCTCGCGGACTTCAAGCAAGCGGTCCTGAACGCCGTGCTCCGCGAGTGCGCCGCGGCTCGTGCCGACCTCGAGGCCAAGCTCGATGCCACCTCAGCCAATGACCTCTTTGCCGAGGCGGAGGAGTTTTTTGAGCACGCTGAGCTGCAGCAGCAGCCGCAGCAGCCGCCGCAGCCGCCGCAGGCGATGGGGACGGCGGGTCAGGGAGCCATGTTGGGCGGCGACGTGACGTTCATCGTGCCCAAGGCACCCGCGGCGAAGCGCTCGTTCCAGCAGAGGGCGCAGCTGCGCCGTCTGTGCGAGCGCGCCGAGCGATTCGTGCGCTGCGTGCAGTCGCTGCTGCAATCGTCGCTGCTGCAGCTGCTGCTCGCGTCGCTGCGCGACCTGCACAGCATGTACTCGGCTGCCCACGCCGCCGCCAATGCCCGCACACCGCCGGGCGCAGCGACGGCGGCCGCGGCCGCCGCCGCCGCGGCCGGTGCGCCTGCGCACCTAACGCTCCCGCCTGCGCCGCCTCCGTTTTGTCGCGCCTCGAGCACGTCCGCTCGGCTCGCGCGGCGTGCTGGCTTGCTTCGCGAGGGCGTGACGCCTCCCATGCTGCTCGCGACGGCGCTCGAGCAGGAGGCGTGGGAGGAGGCAGCCGAGGCGGCGGCCGAGGCGGCGGCCGAGGCGGTCAGGCAAGCTGCCGAGGAGGCGGCAAGGGCGGCGCGCAAGCGGAACGCGGCGCGCGGTGCGAGGGACGTTGACCAGGAAGTCGACACGTCCGGCGCGACCCCGCCGCCGCCCGCCGCACCCGGGGCTGCTCCTGCCGCTTCGGCCGCCGCCGCCGCCGCCTCAGCCGCCGCCGCCGAGAAGGACGACGCTCCGTCCGAGGCGCCCCCGACGATCCTGTTCAGCGTGCGCCTGTCCCTCGCCGATGGGCGCGTGCGCTACTCGCCAGCCGGCGCCGAATGGGAGAAGCTCCTCGTCGCCTTCGTCGCACAGCCAGTGGACGTCCTCGCGGCGGTTGGCTCGCTGCTCGACGCGCCGGAGCTCAAGCAGTACATTGAGCCACAGCCCATTGATTGCATGCTGATTGCCTCTGATTGCCTGTGATGACCACCCTCGTTAGGTACATTGAGCCGCAACCTGATTGCCTCTGATTGCCTCTGATGGCCTCTGATGGCCTCTGATGGCCTCTGAGTGCTCCTAATTGCCTCCCTCATTAGGTACATTGAGCCACAGCCCATCATGGAGCTCACACCCCTACCGGTAGACGAGGCGATGGAGGGGGCCCTCGACCTCGCCGCCGACGCCGCCATCGGCGCATACGCCCCCCTCCCCCCCAGCGCACGCTCGTCCACCGCCGGGGGCGCCGGGGGCAGCAGCAGCAAGAAGCCCGAGGGCCATACGAGTTTCGTCACGCTGCTCTCCGAGTCGGCCCGACCGCATGTCGACGCGCTGCGGGCGCTCGTGCGGAGCAACTACCGCGCCCTCGACGCCCTACTCCTTGAGTACACGGGGCATGCGCGGCTGCTCTATGAAAACGAGACTTTCGACGCCGAGAGCATGCGCCCGCTGGCGCACCACAGCCGCGCCGAAGGGCTCGACGAGTTTCGTCAGAAGATGCACCAGCTCGACGCTCAGATTGCGCTCTACCAGGCCATGTACGACGACGTGCACGTGGGCATCTTTGCGGCCGATGCATGCGCGCTGCGCGAGCGGCTCACGCCCGCGCCCCAGCGCTCGCTCGCCGCGGTGCGGGTGCTGCTGCCGCGCCTTGCCGATGAGCAATCGTCGAGCATCCTGCGCGAGGTGCAGGACGCCGACGGATTCCTGATTGCCTCCCCCATCAGGTGCCGAGCTGGTTGCCCCTGATGAGCCCTGATTGCCTCCCCCATCAGGTGCAGGACGCCGACGGATTCCTTCGGCAGAAGCCCGAGGGCATTGGCCAGTTTGTCGAGTACGCCCTCTTCCTGCGCCGCTCGGCCGAGCTGTTCGATAAGCTCTCGAGGCGCTGGGAGCACTCGAATGAGTGCCACGAGCTCTGCGCCGAGTTTGAGATTGCACCCTCCGAGGGCGCCAAGGCGACGCGAAAGGCGCTTGCCGAGGCCCTCACGTCGCTCTCCAACACCATCGGCGAGCACGAGAGCGGTTACACGGAGCGCTTGGCGAGCTGGACGGAGCGCGTGGGGGCCGCGCTCTCCGCCCTGCGCACGCGTGCGGCCGATGAGCGGCTGCTCGCCGAAGCTCCACTGCTCTTTGATGGCTCGACAGCGCCGGCGGACGTCTTCGCTCATCTCGAGGGCGCCAAAGGGATCGTCAACGAGCTGCTCGAGGCGGCCGCCCAGCTCGAGCGCTGGCAGAGCTCGCTGCAGCTCCCCGTGGTCCCGTGTGACGAGGTCAAGTCGCTCACGACGGCGCTACGCATCGCGACCGAGCTGTGGAATTGCGTAGACGATGGCGAGAAGGCGAAGGCGGCTCGGGCCGAGCTGCCGCTCGCACATCTCGAGCCGAGCGAGATGGAGGCGGCGACGCTCCGCTACACCCGCGCCCTCTCGCAGGCCGAGAGGGGGATGCCCCCGAACACGGTTGTGCCGCGTCTCAAGGCGTTGATCGACGAGAGCCGCTCGATGCTACCCGTCGTCGTGAGCGTGCGCACCCCTCACCTGAAGCCCGCCCACTACAACGCGCTCGAGAAGGCGCTCGCAGCGGCTGTGAAGGCCGAAAAGGGGCTGCCGAGGGCGGCGGTGGCGTTGGCGGCGGAGCCGCTGCCGCGGGGCGAGCAGCTGACGTATCGCGTGGCCGTTGAGCGGCGGCTGCATGTGCACAACGGTCTGGTGGCCAAGATGGCCTACGACGCGTCGCAGGAGGCGGTACTGCGCGACCGCATCTCGAACAGATGGCGCCTGATGGCCTCGCTGATTGCCCTGATGAGGGCCCTCACTGATGGCTTCCGTCGATGGGTTTCGTCACTCTCGGCAGGTCCTCCTCGAGATGATGGACAAGGTGCAGCAGCAGTGGAAGCTGTCCGAGTTCACTGTGAAGACCTTCCGGGACGGCAAGGACCCCTGCGTGCTCGGTTCGGTGGATGAGGTGCTCGCCACCCTCGAAGAGACACAGCTCGTGGTCCAGTCCGTCATGGCCTCGCCCCACGTCCCCGCGGTACGCTCCGAGGCGGACATGTGGTATCAGAAGCTTCAGCTCTTCTCGGCCACGATGGATGAGATGCTCGCGTGCCAGCGCTCGTGGATGTATCTCGAGTCGATCTTCGTCGCGCCCGACATACAGCGCCAGCTGCCCACCGAGCTCAAGATGTTCCAATCGGTCGACCAAGGATGGCGCTCGCTGATGAAGGTGAGTGCCCTTGATGGCGACTGATGGCCCTCTGATGGCCCTCTGATGGCCCTCTGATGACCCTCTGATGGCCCTCTGATGGACCTCTGATGACCCTCTGATGACCCTCTGATGACCCTCTGATGGCCCTCTGATGACCCTCTGATGGCCCTCTGATGACCCTCTGATGGCCCTCTGATTGTCGCCGATGGCCTCTGACGTCCTCCTTCGATCGCTCTCTTGCACAGGGCGTCGAGAAAGACCCCGAGGCGCTCAAGGCGTGCACGGCGCCCGGCGTGCTCGATTGGCTGCGCAGTGCGAACGAGACGCTCGCCAAGACGCAGAAGCGCGTCGAGGATCACCTCGAGACGAAACGGCAGGCCTTCCCGCGCTTCTGCTTCCTTTCAAACGACGAGCTGCTTGAGATCCTTGCGCAGGCGCGCAACCCGATGGCGGTGCAGCCTCATCTGATCAAGTGCTTCGACTGCATCAAGAAGCTCGACTTTGCGCCCTCTGACGTGGCACTCGACATCACGACGATGATCTCGAGCGAGGGCGAGGTGGTGCCTTTCCTCAAGCCGGTGCGCACGCGCGGCGCCGTCGAGGAGTGGCTGAGCAGGGTGGAGGACGCCATGGCAGCCACCCTCCACAAGCTTCTGCGGGAGGCGCATCTGGACGCCCCGCAGACCTCCATGGAGCGGCTCGGATGGTGCCGGCGACACCCGTCGCAGCTCGTGCTCACCGCCGCCCAGATTGGTTGGTGCGAGGCCGTCGTGGGAGCGTTCGAGGCGCCCGAGGCGGCGCGGCTGGGCGCGCTCGAAGGGGTGCTCGAGACGGCGCGCTCGCAGCTCGCCGATCTGGCGCGCGAGGTGTCGGGAGATTTGCCTCACCTGCTCCGGCGCACGCTCGTGGCGCTCATCACGTCGGACGTGCATGCGCGCGATATCACCGAGACCATGGTCGACGAGAGGGTCTCATCCAAGCACTCGTTCACGTGGCAGATGCAGCTGCGCTTCGAGTGGAGCTCGGATGCGCAGAAGCCCTTGCCGCGCGACGGCCTCAAGAAGCGAGCGTCTGGCTATCTCGAGCCGTCTGAGATGGGCAGTGCGAGTGCGCCTGCCGCTGAGACCGAAGCCGTTGGCAACTTCACTGCGGGGGGCGCGGGGGCGAGCATCAAGTCACTCGGTGGCGGCTCATGCATCGTGCAGCAAGCGAGCTCCACCATGGCGTACGGCTTCGAGTACGAACAGCTGCTGCTTGCATGCAAGTGCTCACCACGGCGCCCCCGCCACTTCCCCACAGGTACGGCTTCGAGTACGAGGGGGTGCCCACGCGCCTCGTCGTCACTCCCCTCACCGACCGGTGCTGGATGACGCTGAGTGGGGCGCTCCACCTGAGTCTGGGTGGAGCCCCCGCAGGCCCCGCGGGTACCGGGAAGACCGAGTCGGTCAAGGACCTCGCCAAGGGCCTCGCCAAGCAGTGCATCGTGTACAACTGCTCCGACCAGCTGGACTACAAGACGATGGGCAAGCTCTTCTCGGGCGTGGCGCAGTGCGGCTGCTGGACGTGCCTCGACGAGTTCAACCGGATCAACATCGAGGTGCTCTCGGTCTCCTAATTGCTTCCTGATTGCCTCCTAATTGTCTCCTAATTGCCTCCTGATTGCCTCCCTCATCAGGTGCTCTCGGTCGTCGCGCAGCAGCTGCTCACCATTCGGCAGGCGCGCCTCGCTGGAGCCCCAACCGCCCTCTTCGAGGGCCGTCGCATCTGTGTGCTGCCCAACAACGTGTGCATCACGATGAACCCGGGCTACGCTGGCCGCACCGAGCTGCCTGACAACCTCAAGGCGCTCTTCCGCCCGGTCTCGATGATGGTGCCTGATTACGCGCTGATTGCGGAGATCATGCTGTACGCGGAGGGCTTCGTCGATTCACGCCCGCTCGCTGTGAAGATGGTCATGATGTATGCAGAGCACCCGCTGCTTGAGAGTCTCTCTCAGTGCCTCCGAGTGCCCTCTGATGAGTGACCTTCGCTCGACCTCTGATGGCCTCTGACTGACCGCTGATGGCCTCTGATGACCTTCGAGCGACCTCTGATGGCCTCTGATGGCCCCTGATTGCATCCCTACTCAGGTACAAGCTCTGCTCCGAGCAGCTCTCGCAGCAAGACCACTACGACTACGGCATGCGCCAGGTGACTGATTGCGACTGATTGCGACTGATTGCGCTTCATCGCCCAAGGATCTGCCTTGCATGCAAGTGCTCACCACAGCGCGACTACGGCATGCGACAGGTCAAGTCGGTGCTCGTCATGGCAGGCGGCCAGAAGCGATCTTCGCCCGAGCTGCCCGAGGCGCTCGCGCTCATCCGCGCGATGCAGGAGGCCAACGTGCCGCGCTTCCTCGCCCAGGTGGCTGATTGCGACTGATTGCGACTGATTGCGACTGATTGCGCTTCATCGCCCAGGATCTGCCTTGCATGCAAGTGCTCACTACAGCGCTTCCTCGCCCAGGATCTGCCTCTGTTCCATGCGATCGTGACGGACTTGTACCCGGAGGTCAAGGTCACCGCCTCGACCGAGTACGCGACCCTCGAACGCGCTGCCGCCGCCGAGCTCAAGGCGCTCGGCTTCCAGCCCGCTCCCGCCTTTTTAGGCAAGGTGGTCGAGCTGCAGCAGACGTTACGCGTGCGCTTCGGCGTGATGCTCGTCGGGCCGGCGGCCGGAGGCAAGTCGACCGTGCTCAACACGACGCGCGACGCGCTCTCGTCATTGCATGCGGCCGGCTCGGCCGACAGCTCACATCAAAAGGTGCACACGGTCGTCTTCAACCCCAAGTGCATCTCGATGGGCGAGCTCTACGGAGAATTCAACGAGCTCACGCAGGAGTGGACTGATGGACTCGCCTCCTTCTTCATCCGGCAGGCGGTCGTCGACACGTCTGAAACGGCCGCCCACCGGTGGACCGTGTTTGACGGGCCGGTCGACGCCCTCTGGATCGAGAACATGAACACCGTGCTCGACGACAACATGACCCTCTGCCTGGCGAACGCGGAGCGCATCAAGCTCAACTTTCAGATGCGAATGCTCTTCGAGGTGCAGGACCTCGCTGCCGCCTCGCCAGCGACCGTCAGCCGGTGCGGCATGGTGTACGTCTCTGACGAGACCCTCGGCTGGCAGCCGCTCATCGCCTCATGGGCAGCCAAGACGCTGCCCTTATTTGGGTGGGACGCGCCCGCCACGGCGCTGCTCAAGGGCCTCTTCCACAAGCACGTGCCCGGCGCACTCTCCTTTGTGCGCCTGCGGTGCAAGGAGATCGTGCCGACAGTGGACGCGGCGCTCGTCATGGCGCTCAGCTCCCTCTTCGCCTCCCTGATCGGCTACGCGGGCCTCGTGCCCGAGCGCCATGCCGAGCAGCCGTTGCCCTCCGCCTCGACCGTGCGGGCAGCCGGCGGCGGCGCGGACACCAAGGGCGCGCCAGGCGGGGTGGGCGCGGCAGGCGGGGTGGGCGCGGCGGCCGACGCGGAGGATTCGTCAGATTCGTCAGAGCGGATCTCGAGCCGCGGGATCACGTCGCTCTTCATCTTCTGCCTCGTGTGGACGCTCGGCGGCTCGATTGACGAAGCCTCGCGCGCCGCCTTTGACGAATTCGTGCGCAAGCACGTCGACCCGGAAGGATCGATCGTGCCCACGCACGGTACGCTCCGATTGCCTCTGATTGCCTCTGATTGCCTCTGATTGCCTCTGATTGCCTCTGATTGCGTCCCTGGGGCATGCAAGTGCTCACCACGACGCCCCGCCCACTTCCCCACAGGTACGGTGCACGACCTCGCGCTCGCGCCCCCGCCCAAGCGCGTCGAGGAGAAGGCCGCTCCGGGCGCCAAAAAGGGGCCCAAGGCCGCGCCGCCCGAGCGGCGGGTCGCGCCGTGCCCAAGTTTCGTCACATGGCAGTCGCTCGTGCCCACGTTCACGTATAGCGGCACGCTCCCGTTCTTCCGCATCCTGGTCCCCACGGTGGACACGGTGTGCGCGGCCTTCATGCTGCGCGCCAACTTGGGCGCGTCGAAGCCCACGATGCTCTGTGGAGGCTCGGGTGTGGGGAAGTCGGTCGTGGTGCAGAGCGTGCTCTCGCAGATGGCGGAGGGCGTGATTGCATCTCCGACGACCGAGATCGCGCCCAGCTGGATCTCGGCGCAGCTCAATTTCTCGGCGCAGACGTCGGCGGGCGCGACGCAGATGATGATCGAGATGCGTCTCGAGAAGCTGCGCCGCACCCAACTCGGCCCTCCGCCCGGGAAGCGCCTCGCCCTCTTCGTCGACGACGTGAACATGCCCGCGCTCGAGCAGTACGGCGCCGCGCCGCCCGTGGAGCTGCTCCGGCTGCTCGTCGATCGCGGCGGGCTGTACGACCGCACCAAGCCCTTTTGGAAGGACGTGACCGACGTGACCCTCGTGTGCGCGTGCGGGCCGCCGGGCGGCGGCCGGTCGGCGCTGACGCCGCGCTTCGTGCGTCATCACCACGTGCTTTGTTTCCCACAGCCGTCCGCCCATTCACTGCGCGCCATCCTGAGCGCCATCGTGGGCGGCTTCCTCGCGCAGCGGCCGCTTGAGGTGCGCTGATTGCCTCTGATGGCATCTGATGGCCTCTGATGGCCTCTGATTGCATCTGATGGCATCTGATTGCATCTGATGGCATCTGATGGCATCTGATTGCGTCCCTCATCAGGTGCGCGAGTGCGTCAAGCCCCTCGTCGAGTCATCGATCATGCTCTACGAGGACGTGACCAGGACGCTCCGGCCGATCCCCGCCAAGCCGCACTACACCTTTAACCTGCGCGACCTCTCCAAGGTGATCCTGGGCTGATTGCATCTGATTGCATCTGATCGCATCTGATCACATCTGATTGCATCTGATTGCGACCTCTCCAAGGTGATCCAGGGCGTGCGTCCGGACTGATTGCATCTGATCGCCTCTGATCGCATCTGATTGCGTCCCTCATCAGGTGATCCAGGGCGTGCTGCGCGTACAGCCCAGCCAGCTGACCGGTCGGCCAGCGCTTCTCCACCTCTGGTGGCACGAGTGCCTGCGCACCTTTTCCGACCGGCTCGTCGATGGTGAGGACCGCGCCTGGCTGCGCGACAAGCTGCTCGAGCTCGGGCGCGTGCACTGGAAGGGAGGCGATCTCAAGATTCGAGATGACGATCTCGATGCGGGCAAGCTCGTGTACGCCGCCTTCTCGACGAGCATCGCCGACGTGGGCGACCGCGGCGCGGGCGCGAGCTACGGGCGCGTCCTCCACGCGTCCGACACCCTCCCGCCGGTGCTCCATGCGTACTTGGAGGAGTACACCTCATCAGTCGGCCCGATGCCGCTCGTCTTCTTCCCCGACGCCATCGAGCATGTCTGCCGTCTCGCACGCGTCCTCTCGGCGCCGCGCGGCTCGGCGATGCTCGTGGGCGTGGGCGGCTCGGGCAAACAGTCGCTCACCCGCTTCGCCTCGTTCGTGTGCGGCCAAAAGTGCTTCCAAATCGAGCTGCGCAAGGGTTACTCGGCTGCGGACTTTCGGGAGGATCTCAAGGGTCTGTACGTCAGCGCGGGCGGCGAGGGGGTCGACGTCACCTTCTTGTTCTGCGACTCGCAGATCGTGTCGGAGACGCTGCTCGAAGACGTCGACTCCCTTCTCAACTCGGGCGAGGTGAAATCTCCCTTGATTGCCGCTGATGACGCCATGATGACGCACTGATGACGCCCTGATGACGCACTGATGACGCACTGATCTCCCGCCGCCCCTCGTCAGGTGCCCAACCTCTTCCCGCCCGAAGAGCTCGACCAGCTGCTCAACGGACTTCGGAAGGCCGCAGGCGAGGCGGGGCTGCCAGAGACGCGAGACGCGCTACGCTCCTTTTTCATCGCTCGCGTGCGCGATCACCTACACCTGGTGCTCGCTTTCTCGCCCGTGGGTGATGCGTTCCGATCGCGCTGCCGCCAGTTCCCTTCGCTCATCAACTGCACCACCATCGACTGGTACGTTTGATGGCCTCTTGATTGCCTCTAGGTACCTCTTGATTGCCTCTGATTGCCTCTGAGTGCCACTGATTGCCTCCTGATTGCCTCCCGATTGCCTATGTTTGCCTATGATGACCTCTTGATGACCTCTGATGACTCCCAATGGCCTCCCTCATCAGGTACGACCCGTGGCCCGAGGAGGCGCTCAAGGCCGTCGCGGAGCAGCTCTTCGACGCCGCGGCCAAGTCGGGCAGCATGCAGGAGGACGCACCGACCAGGACGACGCTCGGCGAGCTCGCCGCGTACGTGCATGCCTCGGTGCGCGAGATGGCGGACGTCTTCTTCGAGGAGCAGCGCCGCCGCTCGTACGTGACGCCCAAGTCCTTCCTCGAGCTCCTCGCGCTCTACTCCACCATGCTGAGCGCCAAGCGCGCCGAGGTGGGCACCGCATGCAAGCGGCTCGAAGGCGGCGTCGTCAAGCTGCGCGAGGCGAACGCGTCGGTCGCGCAGATGAAGATCGAGCTCTCTGAGCTGCAGCCGATCCTCGAGCAAAAGTCGCGCGAGACCAGCCAGCTGCTCGCCCAGGTGCAGTCGGAGACGGCCAAGGCGAACATTCAGAAGGCGCAGGTCGAGAAGGAGGCCGCGGCCGTTGCCATCACGTCTGCGGAGGTGGAGCGCATGGCACAGGACGCCCAGGCCGACCTCGACAAGGCTCTTCCCGCCTTCGAGAGCGCGGTCAAGTCGCTCAAGTCGCTCTCCAAGTCGGACTTGGTGGAGGTCAAGGGGTGCGCCTTGATTGCATGCTGATTGCTTCCCTCACCAGGACCTGGTCGAGGTCAAGGGGTACGCCTTGGAGTGTTCTGCTGATTGCATCTGATTGCGTCCGACTGCATCTGATTGCCTCCGATCGCCTCCCTCATCAGGTACGCGAAGCCGCCGCCGCTCGTGATGAAGGTGATGGAGGCGGTGTGCGTGCTGCTCGGCACGAAGACGGACTGGGACTCCGCCAAGAAGGTCCTCTCCGACCCATATCTGATGGACAAGCTCGTCGAGTACGACAAGGACCACATCCCCGCGCGCGTGATCCGCGAGATCAATCGGTACTACGACGAGCCCGACCTTGTGCCAGATTGCATCAGAGATTGCGTCTGATTGCGTCTGATTGCGTCTGATTGCGTCTGATTGCGTCTGATTGCGTCTGATTGCGTCTGATTGCGTCTGATGGCCTCCCTCATCAGGTACTATGACGAGCCCGACTTTGTGCCGGAGGTGGTCGAAAAGGTGTCGTTAGCATGCAAGAGCCTGTGCCTGTGGTGCCGCGCGATGAAGATCTACAACGACGTCGCCTCCGTCATCGAACCGAAGCGCCAAGCGCTCGCGACGGCGCAGGCGACCCTCGACGCCGAGAAGCTCAAGCTTGAGGTCGTCGAGAAGGCGCTCGCCGCAGTGGTCAAGAAGGTGGACGACCTGCAAGCGGAGTGCGACGTGACGCTCGCCGAGAAGGCTCGTCTACAGCAGGCGGCTGACACGACGGCTCGACGGCTGCTCACGGCGGATAAGCTCACCTCGGGCCTTGCGGAAGAATCTTCTCGATGGACTGTCACCGCGGAGACGTTACGCGAGCGGCTCGGCGGGCTGACGGGCTCCGTGTTCGTGTGCTCGGCCTTCGTGGCCTACGCGGGCCCCTTCACCGCCGCGTACCGGCGGCGCCTCCTCGATGACTGGACAGGCCGCTGCCTCGAATGCGGGCTTCGGGCGACGCCCATGCCCAAGACGGCGCCCGAGCCTCCCCCGAGCGCGGACGATCCGTCGCGAGAGGACCGCGGCGAAGGCGCCGTGCCGAGCACTATGAGCGCCGTGCCGAGCGCCGACCCGATGGCAATCTCGTTCGATCTCGTCGGGACGATGGGCGACCCCGTCCTAATTCGGCAATGGCAGCAGTGGGGCTTGCCCATCGACGACTACTCAGCCGAGAATGCGCTGCTGGCGACCGTTGGAAAGCGATGGCCGCTCGCGATCGACCCGCAGGCACAGGCGAACAAATGGATCCGATCGATGGAGCAGGCGAGCCGGCAGTTGACCGTGTGCCGGCCGGGAGAGAAGCATCTCCTCAAGAGCCTCGAGAGCTCGATACGATCTGGCGCGGTGAGATTGCGGGGAGGAGCGCTGAGTATGATTGAGTGCATACGGATGGCCACACTTGGGAATCATGAGTGTCCCCCCCACCTCCCTCAATGATTGCCGCCTCCATCCCCCACCTCCCTCAATGATTGCCCCCTTATCGATCCCCTGATGGGCGCTGTGATGGGCGCTCGCTCGCAGGCCGTCCTCCTCGAAGACATTGGCGAGGCCCTCGACGCGTCCCTCGAGACCGTCCTCACCCAGGCCGTGTACCAGCAGCAGGGGCGGCGTGTCATCAAGGTGGGCGAGCAGGTCGTCGAGTGGAACCCTGCCTTCCGGCTGTACCTCACGACCAAGCTGCCCAACCCACACTACCTGCCCGAGGTGTGCATCAAGGTGACGCTGATCAACTTCACGGTCACGCAGTCGGGGCTCGAGGACCAACTGCTCGGCCTCGTGGTGCGCGAGGAGCGGCCGCAACTCGAGCACGAGAAGAACGAGCTGATCGTCTCGATGGCCGCGGACCGGGCGGCTCTGCAAGGGCTCGAAGACGACATCCTACGACTGCTCTCGTCGAGCAGCGGGAACATCCTCGATGACGAAGCGCTCGTCACGACGCTCTCGACCTCGAAGGCGACCGCGGCCGTCATTGGACGGCGCGTCGTCGCGGCAGAGAAGACGCAGCGAGCGCTCGCCACGGCGCGAGCGTCCTACTTGCCCGCGGCGGCGCGCGGCTCCCTCCTTTACTTTGTGACCGCGGATCTGGCGCGTCTCGACCCGATGTATCAATTCTCACTCACGTACATCACGAGGCTCTTCTTGCAGGCGGTCCAGCAGGCGGCGCCCTCCGATGACCTCGACAGCCGCGTCGCCAACCTAATGGACCACGCGACCCTCGTCGTCTTCGAGAACGTGGCGCGCGGACTCTTCGAAGCGCACAAGGCTACCTTTGCCTTCCTCGTCGCCTCGACCATCCTGCGCTCCTCTGGGGAGGTCAGCGAGCTCGAATAGCTCCTTGGCTGATTGCTGCTGATGACTCTCTGATTGCTTTCCTCATCAGGTCACGCGAGCTCGAATAGCTCCTTGGCTGATTGCTGCTGATGACTCTCTGATTGCTTTCCTCATCAGGTCACGCGAGCTCGAATGGCTCCTTGGCTGATTGCTGCTGATGACTCTCTGATTGCTTTCCTCATCAGGTCAGCGAGCTCGAATGGCTCCTTGGCTGATGGCTGCTGATGACTCTCTGATTGCTTTCCTCATCAGGTCAGCGAGCTCGAGTGGCTCAGCTTGCTCCTGGGCGCGGCGGCGGGCGGCGGCGTGGGCGGCGCCTACTCACCGAGCGTCCCGCCGCCCAGCGCGCTGCATCTCGAGTCGTCGCAATGGCAGTTGGCCCACCATCTCGAGGCGAGCCTGCCTTCCTATTTTGGGAGGCTCGTCAGCTCGCTCGGCACGCTCAAGGACGACATCTCGGGCGAGCTCGCGTGGGCCGTCTGGCAGAGGCAGCCGCAGCCCTGGCTGTGCCCTCTGCCGGGCGACTGGGACGAGCGCGTGGACGAGCGCACCGGCGCGCCGCCGCCCTTTGCGAGGCTGCTCTTGACGAAGCTGCTCCGGCCCGAGATCTTGCTGGGCGCGATGGAGCACGTGGTGGGCAGCACGCTCGGCCAGCGCTTCGCCGAGCGCGAGCCGCTCAATCTGGGCGCCGCGTTTGCGGACGCGACGCCGCGCACGCCCTTGATCTTTGTGCTCACCTCGGGCGCAGACCCGCTCGGTGCGCTGCTCAAGTTTGCGAGCGCGCAGGGCTTCGCCGACCGGCTGCACTCGACGTCGCTCGGCCAAGGCCAAGGCCCCGTCGCCGAGAAGATGGTGGACGCGGGCGTTGCGGCCGGGCACTGGGTGCTGCTCCAAAACTGCCACCTCGCCACCAGCTGGATGCCGCGCCTCGAGCGGCTCGTCGATGGCCTCTCCGCCGTGGTGAGCACTCGGACGGGCGCCGTGGTGAGCACTCGGGCAGCCGCCGTCGATGGCCTCTCCGCCGGAGCGTACCCGCTCGGCGTCCATGACGAGTTTCGTCTGTGGCTCACCTCGTTTCCAAATTTGGACTTCCCTGTGCCCGTCCTTCAGAACGCGGTCAAGATGACGTACGAGCCGCCGCGCGGCCTCAAGGCGAACCTGCAGGCCACCTGGGCGGCGATGGAGGGCGCCACGCTCGCCAATCGATGTGCGGAGTGCCCGGCCAACGTGGCGTAAGCTCCTGTTTGGGCTCACGACGCTGCATGCATTGCTCCAAGAGCGGCGCAAGTTTGGGGCGCTCGGCTTCAACATCCGGTACGACTTTAACGAAACCGATCTCGAGATCTCGATCGCGACCCTCGCGATGCTCCTCGAGCAGCAGCCCAAGACGGCGCCGTGGGACGCGCTCACGTACGTGACGGGCCACATCCACTACGGAGGGCGCGTCACCGACGAATGGGACCGGCGCTGCGTCCTCTCCTTGCTCGGCTCCTTTTACTGCGATGCCGCGCTGCAGGAGGGATACTCCTTTGCCCCGGGCGCCGCCGCCGCCGCCGCCGACGGCAGCGAGGGCAGCGCGGGCGGCGCGGGCAGCGGCAGCGCCACGCCGCGAAAGGGGGCGTCCGTGCCCGCGTCGCCCCGGGATGGAGCAACCCCCGTGCCCGCGTCGTCCCGGGCGCCCTCCGGCTCGGCAGAGGCCCTCGCCGTTACGTCGCACCTCGCCAAGCTCGCCCGCCGTTACGTCGCACCTCCCGCAAGCGAGCTCGACGGCTACCGTGCGTACGTGGCCGCCCTCCCGGCGGACGATGACGTGGCACTCTTTGGGCTGCATCAGGACGCCAAGATCACGCACGGCCTCGCCGAGAGCGCGAGCGTGCTGCGCACCATCCTCAACGTGCAGCCACGCCTAGCCTCGGGCGGCGCCTCCGGCCAGTCGGCCGAGCTCACCGCCGCCACCCTCGCTGCCCGACTCACGAGTGAGCTTCCCGCCCCGCTGGAACGTACCGAAGCCCTTCGAGGCGCTCTCGGGCGCGTGAGCGACGACGGCAAGGTCGACATGGGCAGCCTCTCGTCGCTCCAGCTCGTCCTGCTGCACGAGCTCGACCATTTCAACACGCTGCTCCGCGCCGTCGCGGGCTCCTTGCGTGACCTGCAGCTCGCCGTCAACGGCACGCTCCTCATGTCGTCCGAGCTCGAGCGCATGCTCGCCTCGGTGCTGAGGGGAGAGGTGCCCAACCTCTTCCCGCCCGAAGAGCGTCTGATTGCATCTGATTGCGTCTGTTTGCGTCTGATTGCGTCTGATTGCGTCCCTCATCAGGTGCCCTCCCTCTGGGCCAAAGTGGCCTACCCCTCCCTCAAGCCGCTCAGCTCCTGGTTCGCGGACCTCCAAAAGCGAGTCGGTTTCATCCGGAGCTGGCTCGTCGGGTACGGCCCGCCCGAGCGTTTCGTACTGCCCTACTTCTTCATGCAGCAGAGCGTCCTGACGGGCGTGCTGCAGATGCACGCACGCAAGCACCGCACGCCCGTCGACTACCTTTCCTTTGACTTTACGTTAATTGACGAGCCCGATGCGGACGCCGTCGCCGCCGCCGCCGCCGAGGCTGGTGCCGAGGGTGCGTCCGAGGCCGGGTTCACGCCCGCGCCGCCGCCTGAGGATGGTATTCTTGTTGTGGGTCTCTTCCTCGCTGGCGCGCGCTACAACCGGACGCGCCGCCGGCTGCAGCCGCCACGACCCAAGGAGATGGCCACCATGCTGCCAACCATCCACTTCTTGCCCGTCGCGCACCGTGTCAAGGATGAGTCCGACTACGAGTGCCCTTTGTACAAGACGTCAGCGCGCGCCGGTACGCTCTCGACCACGGGCGCGTCCACCAACTTTGTGATCGCGATCTCGGTGCCCACCAATGAGTCGCCCGACCTTTGGGTACGCATGGGCGTCGCCGCCCTCTGCGCGCTCGACGATTGAGACTTCAATTAGTGCTCTGAAGTTGAGAACCGCTCACCATGATGTGAGGTTGAGCGGCACGGGCCGCGGCGTTGATTCGAGTCCCGGTACTTTTTATGCCCATGGCGGTTGGTGTGCATGGCCATGGCGGTTGGTGGCCAAGATGTGTCGCGTCGTGCACGAGGCCCATTGCAAATTTCAATGACATAATCTTGAATGTTGAAACGGACGCTTCTATAACCGGTAAGCCGCCGCAGTCCGCTTTGTCCTTTGAGTCTCAACGAATGTGCACGCAGCGCAGGGCAAATTTTCCACGGTACAAAGGCGATCAAGCGCAGCAAATTCAATTCCGCTTCGCTCCGATTAAATACATTAAATAGATTAAATAAATATGTTCCATGTCGTCGACCCTCACTTCTTGCGCGACCCCTTGTTGGTGCGCTTTTGCCAGCGATAGATGTTTGTCTTGAGTCGCATGACCGTATCCCATCGGCAACCCATCATGAGCAGCTGAATGGTCGCCTGCTCCTCATCGGGCGCGTCGCGCACCGTATTCCAGAGCGTCACGAGGACGCCGAGCTCCTCCGCAGCCTCCTTGGCCACCGCGGCGGCCATTTCCGCCTTCTGCGCGTGACGCGCGGTCCCGGTGGTGTTCTTGGCGGAGGTGGTGGCCTTCTTGTGCAGCTGCGTCATGCGGAAGAAGGTGTCTTCGAGTGTCTTCAATTCGACGACTCCCGATGCGCCGCCGCAGCCGATCCAGAGCTCTTCAATCTCCCAGTTCTCCAGATTCGGGTCCATGGTCTTGAGCATCTTCCTGAACTCCTCCTGCGAGAACTTGCCGTCGCCGTTGATGTCGTACATGCCGAAAGTTTTGGCGGCCTTGCTGGCGTGCTGGTTGCAGAAGCCCGCGTGCCGCGTCCATAGCTCGTACAGGAAGAGGTCGAGGTTCGCGAAGCCGTTTTGAAAGCACTTCTTGGTTCCCAGCACGACCGCCTTCATGCTTGTCAGGCGACCGCACGGTGGCACCGCAGTAGTTTCTGCCTCCTTGCACTCCTTCTCGGTGGCAAACGTGTTCTCCTTGACCCAGGCCTCCATTTGCGGCCAGATTGCCTTGCGCAGTTCATCGTGCTCATGGACCATGACCTTCTCGAGGCCGCGCAGCAAGTAGCCCACGGGCAGGTAAAGCTCGTTGATCTCGCCCCAGCGCACATACATCTGGTCGTGGCGGACCTGTGTCATGATCTTCTCCTCTCCCATGAGGGCCGCGATGGATTCGAATGTGCTCAGGAAGATTTCGAGCTGCAGCGAACCCATGATGATTTGGTTCTTCTTCTTGTTGAAGAGTCCCGTGGCGGCTTTGAAGTTTCGAAGGCGTGCCGAGCCGTGCCCGAAGCGCGCAAGCCCGCGGAACATCTCCGAAAGGTAGACCTGCGCCATGTCGCCCTGCATGCCGTTCACGGCCAACGACTTGACCATGAAGAAGGGCAGCAACTCCGTTTTCTCACCGCTAGAGAGACACTTCATGTCCGCCTTAATTTTGCCGTCGAAGCTCTGCGTGGCGAGTCGGTATAAAAAGTGCACGCCCATCGGCTTCATGTCCGTCGTCGTCACGGTCAAGCCTCCAAAGGGCGCCTTGAGCCCTGAGCTGTCTGGCCACATCATTCCGGTAAACGGATCGATCTGCCCGTCCTCCTCGATCTCCTCCTCGTCGTCACCCTGGCCGCCACCACCTCTGGCGCCTCCGGTACCATCGTCATCGTCAACCTCGGTGCCATCGGCAAGTTTACGCCTGCCACCCTTGCGTCCTCCTCCTGAGCCGCCGCCTCCCTCTCTGATCCGCGCGTTGTATTCTTCATCACTCTCGCCGGGTTTCCTTGGCCCTCCACGACCGCCAGCCCCCGACTTGCCGCCTCCCGACCCAGCGCCGCCGCCAGCCCCCGACTTGCCACTTCCTCCCGACCCGCCTCCTTCTAACCCGAGCTTCTTCATGCGAGCGTTGTATTCATCGTCGCTCTCGCCGGGTTTCCTTTTCCTTGCGACTGCGGTCTCATCATCAAGCTTCTTCATGCGCGCGTTGTAATCATCGTCGCTCTCGCCGGGATTCCTTTTCCTCGCCTCCGCTCCAAACGCGTTGCTGCCTCCGGCGCCATCGCGTGCATTCTTCTCTGCAAGCTGCCTCCTGAGATCGTCGATGGTCCTCTGCTTCTCTGCATTCTCCTCGCGCAACCTCCTGAGCTCAGCATCATCCATCCCTCCACCACCGCCGATGCCGCCAGGGCCGTAGCCTCCCTCTCTGATCATCCGAGCTTTGTACTCTTCATCACTCTCGCCGGGTTTCCTTGGCCCTCCACCAGCACCTCCGATGCCGCCAGGGCCGTAGCCTCCTTCTCTGATCATACGAGCGTTGTATTCCTCATCACTCTCGCCAGGTTTCCTTGGCCCTCCGCCGGCGCCACCCGCCCCGCCCCATCCCTGCATCCCTGCCGCGGCTGCGGCCGCAGCATCCCTCGCCGCCGCCGACGCCGCTGCCGCTGCAGCCGCGGCAGCCGCCTCTGCTCCCGCCGCGTCGCTGCCGTACCCGCCGCCTCCGCCGCCTCCACCGGCGCCGCCTCCACCGGCGCCGCCTCCACCGGCGCCGCCTCCGCTCCCGTCGACGCCGTAGCCTCCTCCGCCTCCGCCGCCTCCGCCGCGGCTCGTTCCTCTTTGGAGTCCTGGACCCCCTTTGAGCCCATCAGGCAGCCCCTTGTCCCTCAGAGCCTTGAGGAACTCAGGCGCGGTGATGCTGGGCTCTTTGCCGAGGGCCTCGAGCATCATGATGGCCGACAGGTACCGATCGCCCTGAAGTCCTGGCTTGAGGGGTCTGGCCAGCTCCAAGCCATCACCCGTGAGGAATGGCTTGGCATCTTCTGAGGTGGAATTGAGAGGTGGCGGGCTCTTCTCGATGAACACGGAGGCCATGATGTCGGCAGCGACGGCGCGTGTTCCCAGCTCGCTGGCGAGCAAACGGATCATACCAATCTGCAGCGCGTACAGCTCTGGTGTGGCGAGTCCTTGCAGGAGCGCCAGGATGACGGCGCTGCGGTCTGGGCGGCCGAGAGCATTGAGCAGGCTGCGGACGAGCTCGGAGGCATCGGGCACGCCCTTGGACTGCAAGAGCGCGGATGACGCGTAGCGATTGCGATAGTCGCCCTTGGCGTCGACGCCTCGGAGGAGAAGATAGGAGAGCGTCGTCTGATCGTCCGACGAGAGCTTGTCAATCTTCTCGAGCACGGTTTCGAGAGTCGGCTGTGCGTTGAGCTTATCGAGCAGATCCTTGAGCTGGGCCTCGAGTTCAGAGAGCCGGTTTCTGAGGAGCTCCATCTGCTGCTTCAGGCCCTCGAGCTGCATCTCGAGGGCAGCCTCCCGCTCAGTCTTCCTGCCCTTGGCCGCCGCCTCTTCTGCCTCTTGCTGCGCCTTCAGTCTGTCGAGCATCCCCATGGCTGACGCCTTCTGGAAGTTCATCGAAACCTTAGCCTTCGTCGTCAACGCCTCTTGCTGAGCCTTCATCAGCGCCTCATATTCCTTCCTGAGCCTCTCCATCTCGGCCTCGTGTTCGCGCAGGACCTCGTCGACGAGATTGATGTAGCGCATCCGGATGGCGTCGAGGAGTTGGCCGCGCTCCTGGCAATGCACCTGCACCTGCCGCACGGTTTCGACGAACGCCTCGTTCCAGAGTCCGAGTTCTGCAGAGATGGCCGCGGAGTCGATTCCGCCTTTCTTCGCCGCATCGTTCTTCGCCTTCGGCTTGGGCTTGGTCTTTTCCCGATCTGTCAGCGCCTGCCGCAGCCACTCTGCGGTCTGGATTGCCTCGACGCGGCTCGACGGCACCAGATCGTCGCTCACCCACTCCGATGCGCTGACAGCAGGTCCGGGATAGGTAGGCGCGGTCTTAGGAGGAGCGTCGTCCGCATGGCTCGCCGCGATGCGTCGCGGGGGACTCATCGTTTTCCCGGCCGTGGGGGGTCGGGGAGTCATGGGGGACGTCACTTCCCACGGCAAGTCCCACGGAGCCGGATGTGGCGGAAGGCCCCCGAGGGTTCTGGGCGAGCGCGACGAGCGACCTCGCGATTTCGGCGCATCTCTGGAGGTCATATTCGCGCCATGACCGGGGCGATCGCTCAGGTACGAGACGTCGGACGGCGAACCGTTCGCGAGAGTGAGCAGCGCTTCGATGGGAGATAGCCGAGGTCGAGTGGGCACGAGGGTGCCATTGACCACCTTTGCATGGAGCATCTCGCTGTTGTTGCTGCGGAAGGAGGCGGCAGCCAAGTCCGCCGCTCGAGGGTAGAAGGGGGTGCGGTGCAGATCCTGAATCGTCGCAGCATTCATCGCCAGTCGCGACGGATCGCCAATGAGGCCCTTCATGCCGTGCGAGGTCGCAGGCGCCGAAAATGCCGCCATAGGTGACGTGGGCGAGCCCGGCTGCACCGATGCTTCTATGGAACGGGAGTAAAATTCTCGCGCCGTTGCTGCGACCGGTACATGCTCGACCTGCCAGGTCGTGGACCCCCCGAGTGAAGAACTCTTGGTAGGAGGTCCCGGGGCCGGGGATGGCAACGGGAGAGGACCTGAAGAGGTGTACGCTGCTGCTTGCGATTCGAGAGGTGAGCGGGCGCTCTTACTCGCGGTCGAGCGATGAGTGAGCGCTAGCCTAGTCATGCTGCCGACTCGGGGACCGTCGACGCAAGAAAAGACAAGAGTCTCTCATTCGTTCTTCTGTTCCACGTCTGGTCGACCCGAAAAGAAACATCATCGGCGCTCGGTGCGCCTACGAGTCACGTCAAAAGTTGCAGGTCTGTTGGTATCTTGGTAACCGACCCTTTTCCCCTCCCCCGGTTCCATCGCGGTCTTTTGCTCTTTCTATCTCGCGACACTCTGATGGACTCATACTTTCTCTAAGCTGTACGGTATTTGATCGCGAAACTCACACGGGGTTGTCCCGGGTCGGAATTTCTGGTCGCCTTCCCCCTCGATTGCTCGGCAGCGAGCTCTCTAGCGCTTGGAGCCGCAGCGTCATTTATCGAAGGACGATCTCGACGAAGGTCGTACACGACAAAAGTCGGAAGGCGGGTGGTGTGCCAAGCGTCTATCATGATTCGTCAATCAGCTCGTGAAAGGGCGGGAGAGCCTTTGCGGGCAAGGCCAACCATCCACGCTCACGGTCTGACGCGCACGCACGCGCGGTGCCCCACCACTCCATCTGCTACTTGCCCTCGTCCATCCGGCTTGCGCCGGCGATCGCGGTCGAAGCTGCAGGGTTGTGGGTGCGGGTGCGGGCGTGCGCGCTTATCCTCAGCCTCCCTTTTTGGTGCACTTGAAGGAGCTGCCTGCTGAGGAGCCACTGGCGTGTCCCTCTAGTGGGTTGAGGTCGGAAGGCCCCTTGCCCTTTTGGATGCGCGCCAGCCGTGCCGAGTACGAGTTTGGATCGTCAACGGTGGCGTGCTTTTTCACGGGCGGCGGCGGCGGAGCAGTTTCGTCAAGAGCAGTTGGTGCCTCTGCCGCTTTCGCCGCCTTGGCGGTCCCACCGGCCTCGGCGCGTGCGAGGGCAGCTGCTAGCCGCCCCGCCGCGGCCGCCTTAGCTGCCTCCTCGGCTTCGGCACGTGCGAGGGCATCAGACATGCGCGAAGGCATGGCGGTGGGCTTAGGAGCTGGTGCGGGCGCGGGCGCCCGCACTTTGTCGGGGGCCGCCGCTAGCCGCGCCACGGCTGCGTCAGCAAGAGCTGCTTGCTGCCGCTCGCGCGCAAGCCGGATGGCCTCATCCTTGTCCGCCTTTGCGACGGCAGCGCCCGAGCCGACCACCACACCGCGCTTGTTTACGTACCAAAACGCGATGTACCAGGCCAGCGTGAGCGTGAGCACCGCCGTCATGAGAGGGTGCTGAGAGGCGATGGTGGCGATGTCGATGTCCATTTCCTCCCCGTCGCCTGCTCTGCCGTCGTCGAGGCGGTCGCCCTGCTTTCCATGGACAGGATTCACGAAACCCCAGCTCGGTTTCACGAGACTCCGTCACTGTAGGAGATGCCTGTACAAAACACGTGCACGCGACGAAACTGGCGGCACGGCCACTCCGACAACACAGTTCCCCTCCCATCGTGCCGCTCAACACGGACGACCGCGCTGTGCACCTCGCTGCTTGGACCGCCGAGCCCGCGATTGCTGCTCCTCAGCTCTTGCCATGTCTCGCCACATCTCTGCTCCGGAGGTCTCCGCGCCTCTCATCGAGGACAATACGACGGCACCCGCGCCGCACCGGCGAAGCCGCCTCTCAGAGCCGGAGCTCAACAAGTCACCGCGCACATGCTCCAAGCACACTCTCCGCCACATGTGGGAGCAGCTCACGTGGGAGAATACAGAGCTCGCGACGGTCTTCATCCTGTTCGTGGTCATGCGGGCCATGGATCGTGTCTTCTCGAAGCGGGTGGTCGACCGGATGGCCAACTACCAGCTCATGTACTACAACATCCTCTGGCCGGTGGGCGTGCAGTGTGCGCAGTTCCTCATGTGCCTCACGTGGGTGCTCTACCAACGCTACTCGCTTGGCGACCTGCGCTATGATCTGAGCTTCTTCTTGCCCTATGCCACCATTGCGACCGCCGCTGGCCAGCCGTACTCGCAGTGGCGCCTCGCCCTCTTCTCTCTGTGGGATCAGCTGAACGCGGCGATCACTGGCATCCCGGGCCCGTACATCTCGCAGAACGACCAGGGCATCATGACCAACTTCACCATCATCTGGACCGTCATCATCTCCATCTTCTACTTGGGCACACGGTACGACCAGGAGCTGATGACCTCTTGATGACCTCTGATGACACCTAATTGCCTCCCTCATCTACCTGGGCACACGGTACGACCAGGAGCTGATGACCTCTTGATGACCTCTGATGACACCTAATTGCCTCCCTCATCAGGTACGACCAGGAGCACTACCTCGGCTGTGCTCTCATACTGATGACCTCTTGATGACCTCTGATGACACCTAATTGCCTCCCTCATCAGGTACGACCAGGAGCACTACCTCGGCTGTGCTCTCATACTGATGAGTGGACTGGTGTCGATCGTCGTCAACTTGCAGACGAACGATCCGCCGCTGGGCGAGTACGCGGCACCAGGCGGCACGCTGCAGCAGTCGTCGGCGTACTGGTACCTCATCTACGTCGTGGGCACCATCCCAGCGGGCATCTCGAACTGCTACAAGCAAAAGTACCTCAGCCGATCTCGATGGCCTCTGATTGCCTCTCTGATGGCATGCTGATTGCCTCCCTCATCAGGTGGTCGATCTCGATGGCCTCTGATTGCCTCTCTGATGGCATGCTGATTGCCTCCCTCATCAGGTGGTCGATCTCGAAGTTCTCTGATTGCCTCTCTGATGGCATGCTGATTGCCTCCCTCATCAGGTGCCTCAAATCAGTCGATCTCGAAGTCATGTACGCGAGCTGGTGGTCGGGCAATTGGCAGATCATGTGGGGCTTGCTCACCTTCCCGCTCAATTGGATCCCGATGCCCCCGCCGGCGACGAACAACCCGCCGCTGGAGACGGGCGAGTTCCTCGTGCGCGCGTGGACATGCTTCTTTGGCGAAGTTCCGACAAACTCAACGGGTCAACCGTACCTGCCCTCGTCGAATGTGTCTACGGTGACGCCGTCCGTCTGTAACGCTGATGCCCTCTGATGACCTCTGATGACCTCTGATGACCTCTGATGACCTCTGATGACCTCTGATGGCATCCCTCATCAGGTGACGCCGTCCGTCTGTAACGCGAGTGAGGTGAGCTACTCCTACAACCCGGGCGATGGGGTGTGCGCGGCGGAGGGCGGATCGGCCGCGCTCTGGTTCCTCATCTACATCCTCTTCAACGTGGTCTTCAACGTGTTGCTGCTCTGGCTCACGAAACGCATGTCGGCCACTTGGGCTCAGATTGGCACGGTGCGTCTGATGGCCTCTGATGACCTCTGATGACCTCCCTCATCACTTGGACTCAGATTGGCACGGTGCTCTGCCTCGTTCTCTGCCGTGGCCACTGATGACCTCTGATGACCTCTGAGTGACTTCTGATGACATCTGATGACAATCCTCATCAGGTGCTCTGCCTCGACCTCGCGTCCGTCTTCTCGATGTCGCCCTACCTGATGGGCTCAGAAGCGGAGCCGCTCACGCTTCAGCAGTGGTTCGGGTTGGTGCTCGCCGGCATCGCCATGTGGGTCTACAACTTGATTGCGCTTGATTGCGCTTGATCGCGCTTGATTGCGCTTGATTGCGCTTGATTGCGCTTGATTGCGCTCGATGGTTCGGGTTGGTGCTCGCCGGCATCGCCATGTGGTCTACAACTGATGACCTCTGATGACCTCTGATGACATCCCTCATCAGGTGGGTCTACAACTTGAAGGACGAGAAGAACCAAGACGGCGAGGTGGTCAAAGGCGTTAACATTGACGTCGGCGACATCCACGTGGTTCGCTCAGTGACCATCTCGCGCGCGAGCTACTCGAGCGCACAGGACATTGTGCGACGCTCCTCGGCTAGGCTCGACATGGACCGCTCGTCTGGGCTGCGCCTCTCCCATGGCGCTGGGGCCGTGGTGCGCACGAGCAACGCCATCTGAGCGGGCACTCTGCACAGCACTGAGCGCTGTACTGAGCGCGGATTCGCGGATTCGTGGAACGCACGGTATGGCTTGGCCGGTTGCAGGTTGGCTTCTGATGAGGGATGTCATCAGAGGTCATCAGGTTGCAGGTTGGCTTGCGACTTGACGCGTATCCGACGGGAGTGTCGGGAGAAAGCGATCCCTACGAGCTACGAGGAAGCTGTCGAGTACCGTGCGTGGAAAGTGCGCGGCGTCTCGTCACACTGCGGTGAGACGACGACCGTCCGGTCGAACCCGGACGAAGCCTGATGAGCTCTGATGAGCCTCTGATGAGCTCTGATGAGCTCTGATGAGCGTCACAATCCGGTCGAACCCGGTCGAAGCCGGGGAGATCGCTCGGATCTACCACATTATGTCCTCCGCCGCGCCGGTAAAGCGGCGCGCAGCGGTATTGGCGACAATCGTGTACTTCTACTAGCATACCCGCGAGACTCAAGAGACGAGAGAAGAATAGACCCGCACGACGTGGACGTCTCTTCGTTTTCGTGGTTTGATTTTTCAAAGAATTTACAGCCTGGATTAATTACCACCTCCATGATAGTACTATTTTTCAGTGTGAGTGCGGTCCGCGAAGGCGGAAGGCAACCTGAGTGTACCGCCCAATGAGAATTGTCATTGGTTCTATGATCGGACAGGCATCAATGAGAGGCTCTCTACTGAGGGGCTCGCGGAGGATCGCGCACGTAACCCACTTTGGGCTCTTCACAGATCGATGTCTTGATTCACAAAAGGCCCACCAAAGTTGGCGGCATAAACAAGTCAATGCCAAAGGTGGACGTGAGTTCGGCAATCCCCTCGTGCGGGCGCGCATTACCCAATGCCCTCGTCGAGCCCGATGGCCTGC
>JWZX01002060.1:0-32179 GCA_001275005.1 Chrysochromulina tobinii | reverse complement strand
CCGCCGCCGCCGCCGCCGCCGCCGCCGCCCTCCTTGCCGCCGCCGCCGCCGCCGCCGCCCACTCGCCAGAGGGGCGGCAGCAGCACACTTGCCTCGAGGAGCGAACAGAGAGCGAAGCGCGGTCCAGACGCTGCCGGCGCTGACGGCTCGATGGTCGAGGAGAGCGTCGTGTCGGTCGGTGCGGCCGTGGCGATCAGGTGCGCGAGCGCCTGCAGAGCCGTCGACACGAGCCGTTTATACGCCTCGGTGGCCTCGGCTGCCGCATCCTCATCCGAAGGCCGCGGCGCCGGCGGCGCCAGAGCTGCCTCGCCGAGCGAGCGCACGAGGTCCTCCTGGCAGAAAGCGAGCGCCTGCGAGTACTTTCCATCGCCTGGAAAGGCGCTCGTGAACGCTGCCATCGCTGCCCGTCGCACATTCTCCTGCGGGTCGAAGCGGCAGCGCAGCCACGGCGCGATGATTTGCTTGAGGTATGGCGCGAGCTGCCGACGCACCTGTTGGGCAAAAAGATTGAGCGCCGAGCATGTCTGCTCGCGGACTTGCCACGAGCCGTCGTCGGCGAGCCGGCAGAAGATGATGACCCAGTGCGGCAGCAGCGCGGCCGACCAATCTGCACCGTGCGCTTCGAGCGCCTCACGGAGCTCGCCGAGCGCCTTGACCTTGGAAATTGTGTCACGCTTGCCGAGCTTCTTGACGAGCAGCGTCGCATCGGGGTCCAGCCCGTCGCCGCCCCCGAGCACGGCCGAGAGGAGGCTCATGATTTCGTCTTGTTCGTCGACGGCGCGAGCGTCGTAGTCGCGGGCGCCTAGGCGGCGCTCCGTCGACGACGCCTACCGGTCCAGAGTTTGGCGAGCATGCAAGAGGGGGAAGGGGGGGAAGGGGGAGGGAAGGGGCGAGAGAAGAGCAAGGAATCGCTCTACCCAACTACCCCGGCTCACACGGCAATTTGGCATCGACTGAACACTCACGCCGGTGGTTTTAGCCGTTTACTAGTTCGGAGATCCTGCCCCCAAGGGTGAGCGAAACCCAGATGCCCCATGGGGCATCCTCGGGGAGGTTGAAGATGCTCGCGTCCTGGTCCACGAAGAAGTCCATGTTCGTGAACGCAATCTCGTACGCAAAACGCCACGCGCCCGCCCAGCGGAAGGGCTGATTCGATGGTTGCAACCGCGGCTTGGGTGGCGCCGAGGGGCCAGAAACCTTTCTCGAAGATGTGGCGAAAGGTTGCTGGCTTATACCAATGCTTGTTCTGGTGGGCGAATCCGACAAAGACCTGTGGCGGGAGCGCAGCCAGGGCTGCCTCGATGATGTGGGCTGCCTCACCCGCTGCTGGTTGGTTCTCGTCGTGCAGCCGTAGACGTTCGTGGTGAACTCCAGCGCCTCGTGGGTCATGTTGTAGTCGCGCGCCATCGAGGTGTATCGAGCAGAGAGGTGTATCGACCACGCCCATGTATCGACGCGAGCGGCGCCGTCCAGCCAGGCGTCGACGTTCCACTGGGCGCCCGGGGTAGGAGGCGCGGCCTCCGCCGTAACGACCTCCATGTCGGACCGGTCACGAGCGGAATGCACGCCACACGCCCATCAGCACCAGTGTCTTCTCCACTCCACGCGATAGACCGAAGATGCTCGAGCTGCAACATGGCACCAGCCGCAGTCGTATGATGGCCTTGTGACTCCCTTGGGGCGCCGTGTTTTTGGCGTAAGCCCTTTCACGGGCCTTCCTGTAGTCAGCCTCAGACGCATGCCCATTGGCAATGGCTACTCGCTGATCGGCCTCCGCCCTCGTCTCACCTTCTCGATGCCGGTTCCCGTGAGCACCAACTTGCTTCTTAACTTGCTTCTCCTTCCTCACGCGATCAGTCCGATCGCATATGTAAGAAGCCGGTTTTTTAGTCCCGCCTTGCTTGATCGCCACCAGCAATCGGAATCGCCAACTCTCGCCTATATGTCCGACTTGGAACATGGAACAAAGCTCGAAGTGAAAAACAACCCGGTGATTGTTGGGACTGGCCACTTTGGTGGCCCACGTCCCAGGTGGCCATTGGAGACCGTGAGCCTAGTGTATGGGCCTCCTGCTGGGCAAGGATGCACCGCGTATAGCGGGCTTCTTCCCAAAGATGTGATGCTGGAGGCTGGGGCCATAGTGCTGCTGCTGCCGGCGGCGCCGCTGCTGCTGCTGGGGCACGGAATGCACGTGCTCGCATGAAGGCCATCCTGAATGGCCTCCGTCGCGCGACGGCCTTCTTGCGTGGAGCCCGAGAGGCAACACGGCGGCGGTACCACCGACGTGCTGCTCGGAAGGCCACAATCCAGCCCGAGATGGATCATATTCGTCATATGCTGGCGACGAATATGATCAAGATTCAAGTAGGTACCAGCACGCGCTCTCTTCCCGGCCGATTTCGACACCTCCTGAAGGGCCAGCAGAGGTGTCCCCTCGTCCATAAAAGCTGAGAACGAGATCGTCTATGATTCCCTCCCAACGGAAAATTCTCTGTGAGTTTTCGGCACTTTTCCGAGGCCGACACAAGTTTTTCGAGGTGAAAACTCAGGAGGGACACATTTATTGGGGGAAAGGCCTGCCAGGGCGCGCGGCGCTATAAGGCGGCGCTCTTCTAGGGCGGCGCTTTCCTTGTGGTGGGGCGCGGTGTCAGGGGCCCATCGGGCATAGGCAACACCGCACGCAAGTCGGGTGGGTCCCGACGACAGAGTCCAGCAGGCCATCATCAGTGGGCAAAACGTGCAAAGGCCCAGCCCAGCCGCCACGAAAGAGCACAGTCTTCAAGAGGTCGAAGCGAGCCGCCCCACGGTGGAGCTGCAAGGCGCTGCGTTGGGCGCTGCTGACGGAGCGTGGTTTGCATGCTCGGTGCGGAGGATGAGGGTTGACGCTGCTCGCGTGCGTTGCTTCCACCACCAGGCTCATCAGCACGGCAGATGACGTGCACCACGCTAGTGTTTCCCATCTTTGGTTTTGGTGCCATGTCGAGGCGATGCTTGGGCGGCCGAGAGGACGGTGTGGAAAGGAAGAGAAGGTCGTCCCCTCGATAGGCACTGAAGTTGATCAGCTGCGCGCTGCTGTGCCGACGGCGCGCTGACGAGTCGAGATGCCTACGCGCGTCGTCGAAGAATGCCGCCGCCTTGCGCGCAAAGTGCCCTCCCTCGAGACTCGGGGCAAAGAAGTACCTGATGAGGGAGGCCATCAGGGGTCAACGGAGGCCGTCAGAGGCGTATGAGGCCATCAGAGGCCATCAGAGAGGCCATCAGAGGCCATCAGTGGCGATTAGCGTACCTGGCCTCTTTGCGGAGGATCTTGAAGCCCGCGCCCTCGTGCAAGCTGATCAGCTCGAGCATCGAGAGCTCGCGCACGTGGATGTAGTACATGTCGGGCGACTGGTGCGCCATCAGATTGTACAGTGCGAGGTAGGAGCCAGCATTGGGCGTGGTCACCAGCAGGAGGTCTTCCGCCTGCAGCAGATTGCGCGCCTCGATGAAAAAGTTCCACATGCCGATGTAGTGGAAGGCGATCGCGAGTTGCAGCTCGTTCAGGCCAGCAATCGGCCGGTCTTTGAGGTGCTCGATCACTTCCATCGAGATGACCAAATTGTACCGGTCTCGCTTCACTCTCCACGGATATCGAATGTCCCCCACAAGATTCTCTACGGTGATGCCCAGCTCGTAGTGGTCGAACAAACGCTGCATCATTTGATCGTTGGCGCCGACGTCGAGTACGTGCATGTTGGGCCTCAGATATGGCTCGAGCATGTGCAGCGTGCCGAGGTAGCGTTTGCACTGGCCGCCGCTCGGATGTTGCTTTGTGCAGCCATGGGCTGAAAAGGACTCCTCCATGATGCGCAGAAAGTCTCCCTGGTGCATGTGCGGTCGAGCGCGAGCAATGGATTGCTCGATCGCAAAAGCCAAAACTGGCTCCAGCGACGAGGAGCTGAAGCGCACTTGGCCTTGGCATTTCTTCACAAAACTTGGTCGACGTGTTGTGCATGCAATTGGTCCAATTGAAACAGAAGAACGTTGCAACGATGAAATCAACTAAGTTTTGATGTGAGCTTTCTTGCCGCCGCCACTCAGTCTTACACGGTAGCCTTCTTGATTGAACAATCCGATCAGTGAGCAAAACAAAACTCGATTCATAACACTCGATCTCTCATCTGAACACCAACTCGATTTCAGCGTGTCGTTCTCTCCAGCCTGTATCCAAGCAAGGCTGCAAAGGCGCAACCATTTTTCCCGATCGGCCACTGTCTACATTCACTACAACAAGTCCTTGGCAGTGTGTCCCATCTTCCGACCTCACTCGTAGCCAAACGCAGCGCCTCCCTTGGTGTGCCTCTCTTCGTTGGCAAAGATCTCGAGCGTGTGCAGCACCTGATGAGGTTGGTCATCAGAGAGGTCATCAGTCTGAGGTCATCACGGAGGTCCTCAGAGAGGTCCTCAGAGAGGTCCTCAGAGAGGTCCTCAGAGAGGTCCTCAGAGAGGTCCTCAGAGAGGTCCTCCGAGTGGTCATCAGAGGCCATCAGCTGTGGAACGCTATTGGCGATGTGGCGAAGGTGAGGGTAGCGACGGAGGAAACGTCGGCGGTGCCGGTGAGAACGGGGGCGAGAGCGGTGGCGGTGAGAGCAACGGCAGAGAAGGTGGAGGTGGAAGGCCTCACCGTGTGCTCGAGCGCCCTCGAGTCCATCCCCGGGCGCCACGGACAGTAGACACGACGGCTGCACGTGGACGCGGTGAGCGCGTCGGCATTCGCGCCCAGCCGCACCTGATTGTGGTGAGGGTAGGGGTCGGGGATTAAGGTCGGGGTAGGCTTAGGATTAGGATTAGGGTGGAGCTTAGGATTCAAGAGGGTTTCGTGAAGAGGGCTTCGTCAAGAGGGCTTCGTCTTCAAACAGGCTTAGGGTGAGCCGCACCTGGTCGAGCGCTAAGGGGGCGCGTGCCTTCTCGTCCGGGTACATGCACACGAAGACAGCATCACGCTCCTGATGAGGGGGGCAATCCATCACCATCAGGAGTCATCAGAGGTCATCAGCGGTCATCACAGAAGGTCATCGGAAGGTCATCGGAAGGTCATCAGAGGTCATCAAAAGGCACGCGCCTCGTCCGGCGCGGAGCGGAAGTTCCGCCTCGCCGTCGCAAAGCTCAAAAAAGTCGCGAGCTGCTCCGAGTCGAACTTTCGGATGAGCGCACTGAACCACTCGCACATGCAATCAAACACGTCCGCGGCCACGGGAGTCGTCGGGTGCATCTCGTAGCGGAGTAGACCCGCGAGCTCGTCGGCAGATCCAACCGCCCGGCCACGCAGCCGCAGTGCGATCTCGTCCGGAGCGAGCGTCGCGAGGGCCGCTGTGGTGTCGAGAAGCATCAGTGGCAACCAGTAGTATAATCAGTTTCAATCAGTGGCCATCAGAGGCCATCAGAGGCCATCAGAGGCCATCAGAGGCCATCAGTGGCCATCAGTGGCAATCAGCCACTCGCCTGAGAAGTCGTACATCGAGAAGCCAAACGAGGACTGTGAATTCACACCCTCGAGCTGGTCGGCGCCCTGGAAGCCGTTCTTGAGCGCCGTCAGATGCGCACGCCGGCTGCCCACATCGTGTAACGGATCACATCGGTCATCAGTGGTAATCAACGACCGTTGCTCACATCGTGTGACGGATCACATCGGTCATCAGTGTTAAGGATCACATCGGTCATCAGTGCCAATTGCTGGCACTCAGAGATCACATCAGTGCCATCAATGGTAATCAACGGCCTTCAGGGATGCTTTCAGTGGCAATCAGTGGCAGCCCTCACCTGCCTACCAGCGTGTAATGGATCACATCGAGCAGGAGCTGGGGTGGGACGGGTGTGGCCGGGTCGAGGAGGGGGCAGATCAACCTTTGCATAGGCTGCGTCGCCGCAGTGCAAGTTGGGCAGGCCACGCCCAACTCCGAGTACAGCGTGTAGAGGTCGCACGTACGTAGCGGCTCGCCGGTGATGGCGGCAGTGGTGCGCGCGACGCCGTCGGTGTGGATCCTCTCGAGGAAGGTTGCATGCGCCGCGTCCACCGCGCGCAGCTGCTCGAGCGCCGTGTCGAGCGCGTTGAGCGACGTGCAGTTGTCGGTGGCGAGGTACCTGATGAGGGAGGTCATCAGGGGTCATCAGAGATTATCAGAGGTCACCATTGGTGGTCATCTGAGGTAACCATTGTGGTCACCATCGTGGTCATCAGAGATTATCAGAGGTCATCATTGTGGTCATCAGAGGTCATGGATGGTCATCAGCTTTCATCAGCGTACTCGAGCACGTAGAGCGGCAGCCGGTCGTCCACGCAACAGTCGCATCCCTGCAACCGATCACATCGAGCCATCAGTGACAGTCGGCGCCAATCAGGGATGTCATCAGTGGTCATCAGCGCCAATCAGGGATGTCATCAGTGGTCATCAGCGCCAATCAGGGATGTCATCAGTGCTCATCAGCGGCAGCCCACCTGAAGGAGCGCCTTGGCAAGCACTCGCCCGCACAGCCGGTAGACCGTCTCCGCATCGCACGCCATTCGATCACCCTCGTCACCGTCGACACGACCCGCGGCGGTGGAGGCCCCGGCGCCGCCCGTCCGCTGACGTTTGGCGGGTGGCGCGGCGGAAGCCGAGCCTGCGGCGGCGACCATCTCGTGTCCCACGCGGATGTTGTTTCTGGTCACCTGTCATCGGAGGCCATCAGAGGTCATTAGAGGTCATCAGAGGCCATTAGAGGTCATCCGAGGCAATCAGAGGTCATCAGAGGCCACCGGAGGTCATCAGAGGTCATCAGAGGTCATCAGAGGCCATCAGAGGCCACCAGAGGTCATCATATGCTCACCTTGTGATCTTCGTCGCCATCGTCATACATGATCCCAAAGGTGCCGTCATCATTGATAGTTTTCACGCGTGCTCCAAACCATTTCGATCCTCGCGCCTTCCAACGAGCGGTGACCACGCTGCCGACTGTGGGCACGGATGTCGGTGCCGTCGACATTCACATTCACAGCTGTGGTGCCGTCGCTGCTCCCCCCGCCGCCGCCGCCGCCGCCGCCAGTGCCATCACCACTGCCGTCGCCGTCGCCACCGCCTCCGCCCCATCCATCTCGCCCGCGCTCGGATTTTGATCACGTCCCCCTCGCGGAAAGGCAGCATGAGCGGCAGCCTGTGCGCTATGCTGGCCTCCGATACCGGTACGTACCTAATGAGGGAGGTCATCAGTGGTCATCGGTGGTCATCAGTGGTCATCAGCGGTCATCAGATACCGGCACTCACCTGCCCGAGCTCGTGGTCTGCCAGAAGCGCGCCGTGGCGGGCGTCGTGTACAGGGACGTGTGGAACGAGCCGAACGCGTTGATGGTGAGCGCGCCCTCGTCACGTCCCTCCTCTTGGCCGAATTCGACGCGCACGTGGGCGAAGAGCATGTGGGCCGGCTGCAGCTTGGTCGCCGCCTCATACAGCAAGTCCGCAGCCAAGGAGCTCCGACGCAGCTGCAGGGTGAGCGGCTTGGACAACTCCTTGCGCTTCATCTGATGGCGCATCAGCGGCAATCCCAGGCACACATAGGCAATTCGAGGCCATCCGAGGCCATCAGAGGCCATCAGAGGCCATCAGAGGTCATCAGAGGTCATCAGAGGTCATCAGAGGTCATCAGAGGTCATCAGAGGTCATCAGAGGTCATCAATGGCAGTCCGTGGAGAGGGTGAGCCCACCTGATGGAGCAGCTCCGTGGTGCGCGAGATTTGCGCCTCAAGAGCCATTAGCCGCCGCCCAAGGGAAGCCTCCCTTGCCTCCCGAGCACTCTGCCGCTCACGCTCTAATGCCTCCCGAGCACTCTGCCGCTCACGCTCTAATGCCTCCCGAGCACTCTGCCGCTCGCAGTCCAACTGAATCTGCAGCTGAAGGGCCAACGCCTCAGCCTCACATAGACGTCGTCCGAGCTCTTCGAGCATGTTGTCGTCGGGGACAGGCTCTTTGTCCGAGAGATGCTCGTCGTCGTGCGCGTCAACTGTGATGACGCCCGAGGCGGCGCCTCTGCCTGATCGGCTGTATCGAAAGTGCAGAAGCACATGTGATGCATACTCCTTTTGCTTCTCCGTGCCTGATGCGGCAAGTGCGACGAGCGGCGCGATGCCGCCCGCCTCGGCGATGGCGACATCATTGTTGGCATCGTCTGCGAGGTTTGCAAGCGCCAGCGCTGCGTTCTCCTTCTGCGCCTCCGTGCCTGAGGTGGCAAGTGTGACAAGCGTCGCGATACCGCCTGCCTCGGGGATGGCGACCTGGTTGTTGGCATTGCCGAATGCTAGGTTTGCAAGCGCCATCGCTGCGTGTTCCTTCTGCTTCTCCGTGCCTGATGCGGCAAGTGCGACGAGCGGCGCGATGCCGCCCGACTTCACGATGACGACTTTGTTGTTGGCGTTGTCGAATGTGAGGTTCGCAAGCGCCAGCGCTGCGTACTCCATTTGCTTCTCCGTGCCTGATGCGGCAAGTGCGACGAGCGGCGCGATGCCGCCCGCCTCGGCGATGGCGATGCTGTTGTTGGCGTTGCCTGCGAGGCTTGCAAGGCCTGCGAGGCCCGCAAGCGCCAGCGCTGCGTACTCCCTTTGCTCCTCCGTGCCTGATGCGGCAAGTGCGACGAGCGGCGCGATGCCGCCCGCCTCGGCGATGGCGACCTGGTTGTTGGCGGTGAATGCGAGGTTTGCAAGCGCCAGCGCTGCGTTCTCCTTTTGCTTCTCCGTGCCTGATGCGGCAAGTGCGACGAGCGGCGCGATGCCGCCCGCCTCGGGGATGGCGACCTGGTTGTTGTCGTTGACTGCGAGGTTTGCAAGCGCCAGCGCTGCGTACTCCATTTGCTTCTCCGTGCCTGATGCGGCAAGTGCGACGAGCGGCGCGATGCCGCCCGCCTTGGCGATGGCGAACTTGATGTAGACGTTAACTGCGAGGTTTGCAAGCGCCATCGCTGCGTACTCCATTTGCTCCTCCGTGCCTGATGCGGCAAGTGCGACGAGCGGCGCGATGCCGCCCGCCTCGGCGATGGCGACCTTGTTGTTGGCGTTGCCTGCGAGGCCTGCGAGGCCCGCGAGGCCTGCAAGCGCCAGCGCTGCGTACTCCTTTTGCTCCTCCGTGCCTGATGCGGCAAGTGCGACGAGCGGCGCGATGCCGCCCGCCTCGGCGATGGCGACCTGGTTGTTGTCGTTGACTGCGAGGTTTGCAAGCGCCAGCGCTGCGTTCTCCTTTTGCTCCTCCGTTCCTGATGCGGCAAGTGCGACGAGCGGCGCGATGCCGCCCGCCTCGGCGATGGCGACCTGGTTGTTGTCGTTGACTGCGAGGTCTGCAAGCGCCTGCGCTGCGTTCTCCTTCTGCTTCTCCGTGCCTGATGCGGCAAGTGCGACGAGCGGCGCGATGCCGCCCGCCTCGGCGATGGCGACCTCGTTGTTGGCGTTGCCGGCTGCGAGGTTCGCAAGCGCCAGCGCTGCGTACTCCTTTTGCTCCTCCGTGCCTGAATCGGCAAGTGCGACGAGCGGCGCGATGCCGTTAAACTCGGCGATGGCGACCTGGTTGTTGTCGTTGACTGCGAGGTTTGCAAGCGCCTGCGTTGCGTACTCCTTTTGCTTCTCCGTGCCTGATGCGGCAAGTGCGACGAGCGGCGCGATGCCGCCCGACTTCGCGATGACGACCTTGTTGTTGGCGTGGTCGAATGTGAGGTTTGCAAGCGCCCGCGCTGCGTACTCCTTTTGCTTCTCCATTCCTGATGCGGCAAGTGCGACAAGCGGCGCGATGCCGCCCGCCTCGGCGATGGCGACCTGGTTGTTGGCGTTGACTGTGAGGTACGCAAGAGCCCGTGCTGCGTTCTCCTTTTGCTTCTCCGTGCCTGATACAGCAAGTGCGACGAGCGGCGCGATGCCGCCTGCCTCGGCGATGGCGACCTTGTTGTTGGCGTTGCCGGCTGCGAGGTCTGCAAGCACCAGCGCTGCGTTCTCTTTCTGCTTCTCCGTGCCTAAGGCGGCAAGTGCGACGAGCGGCGCGATGCCGCCTGCCTCGGCGATGGCGACCTTGTTGTTGGCGTTGACTGCGAGGTATGCAAGCGCCATCGCTGCATACTCCTTTTGCTTCTCCGTGCCTGATGCGGCAAGTGCGACGAGCGGCGCGATGCCGCCTTCCCGGCGGATGGCGACCTTGTTGTTGGCGTTGACTGCGATGTTTGCAAGCGCCATCGCCGCGTACTCCTTTTGCTCCTCCGTGCCTGATGCGGCAACTGCGACGAGCGGCGTGATGCGGCCTTCGATGGCGACCTTGTTGATGTCGTTGTTGACTGCGACGTTCGCAAGCGCCAGCGCTGCGTGCATCTTTGCACGGCCCAACCACCTCCTCAGCCGCGGCGCTTTGGCCTCTGGCACCCACTTTGCCTCAGGGTCGCTTTTCACCAAGCAGGCTCCAACATTAATGTCTTCCAAATATGGTACATGTAAGATGCTCGTCTGGAGCAGTATTATTGTTACACACGCAATGGTTTATCGAGTTTTTGGGGACGTCGCTGTGCATTCACACCCACAGAAAATGGCGTTCCTTTGGTCGGCCAGCCGGCCGACGATCGGGCGAGTCGGAACGCCGAGCACCCTCCTCAAATGGCGCCAACTACCAGCAAACATGCAAGCACTCAACCAGCGGTCGCTCTGCTCCAGAGCGCAACCGAGCTTTATCCAGCGAGCGCTGCGCTCGGCCGCCTTGACAACCGAGCTTCCACGGACACCCTCTGCTGGCACGTTGGCGAACACTTGGAGTAGACTGTCGCAGGTGCGACAGACGTTAGCTGGCCCCGCATCGCAGGCCATTACTCAGGCAGTCGAGCAGCTTGCGGGGCCTGCCAATGTTGCGTACGTGGCGGGGATGTGCTATGGGTTTGCGACGTTGCCGACAGAGTTCATGCTTTCGATTGGGTTGCTGAGCGTCTTCGTCCGGGTGCGCATGGCGGCGTGGGTGGCATGGAGCTTGCTGTATGCTCTCCGACAGGCTGCCATCCACCCAGCCCGATGCGTCTCACTCGCTTGGCTCCTTGCCGCGGCTCACTACGCGTTGCCGAGCTCGGCCATCCATGAGATCGCCGTCCAGGCGGGCTGGGACCGCCTCGGCTGGCGAGATCTGTGGAAGGAGCTTTCCACGTCCGCGGCAGGTCGAGAGCTTCAACGCCTGGCAACGCTCCTGCGTCTGCAGGAGGCTCTCGACACCCTGGGGCAGCAGGTGCCAGGCCGTCAGCCGCGTGCTGGAGGCATCTATGAGCGGCTCGATCGGATCGAAGCAAAGCTGGACAGGTTGAGGAGGTGACTGTGGAGGTGACTGTGAGGCGAAGCCGCATGGGCGGTGACAGACTCAATTAAGGTCTTGATGGATGGCCCGCGCACGGCGCAGCGCTGACCGCTGTGCCCTGTTTACGCTCTTGTGAGAGTCGGCTGTGCATCATGGCCCATATGGTCCGCTGTGCGACCGTGAGTGCGCTGTCGTGCGGTGCCCCGTGCGTGACTTATGTCGTGTACTGTGTAGCTTTGGGCGCGCGCGCGCGCCCTCCGCGCGGCCGCGCCGGCGCCGGCGCGAACGACACGTTACAAATAATCGAAATCGTGTCTCAGAGAAGGTGCATCTCAAGCATGGTGTGCACAGAAACGTGTATGCTGTTACGTACTCGCGCACTGCCGCTCGACGAGCCCAACCTGAGATGCATTACTGTGAGCTCTCCACCTGCTGGCAGAGCAGAGTGAGCCCGACCGCGGACCCAGCGCAACGGCAAGAGAGACAGCATGGACCACCGCACAGCTCCAGGACGCCCAAGGCCCCAGAACACTGCCCCCCCCAGCGCATCCACACGTCGGTGCCTCTGGTGGCTCAGTGGGCAGGTACTTGGGCGATGCTGTCGAGTCGAGCGCGTGAGCAGAGTAGCGCAGCGGCTGCCCCAGTATCTGCGCTACTCCCACAATTTCTCGAGCGCTTCAATCATCACGATTGAGTTGCCCCGGATCACCACCATGCCAATGCTGTTCTGCTCTGTGGCAGATACCTGCTCGACCGTCTCGTCGAGCACCAAATTCATGAACTGATCAAAGCCACGCAATGTGCCATTGATGGTTCGGTTGCCGTTCAGCTTGATGGCTAGCCGCTTATCCATGTACTTTTTGAGGTCCGGGCCAGCACCTGAGGGCATCTTTCTGCCTGGGCAGCCGACTGCGAAACGAAGCGCAGCCCTGCTCGAGCTGGGTGGACCGAGCCGCGAGTGCAGAAGCGCGCGCCCTGAGAGCCGAGAGGTCTCGTGACCGCAGAAGCGTCGTGATGGGCGTGAATTTTTTTTCATGGGCCTTCTGGAAAGCTGGGCTAAGTTTGATACACGTTCAAAAGCCCACCTCGCTCGCGCGGCCGCCCAGCCGCTCAGCCTCAGCCCACGGCGATCGCAAGCGGCGCTCGAGCCGCAGGTTGGTCAGGGCGCTCGTGGTGCCCTCGCTTCGCGGCCTCAGGAAGACGTGCACGTGCGCCATCTGAGTTCCGATGTCGGCATTGGGGCAGAGCCTCGACCGGAACTGAGGCCTTGCCTGGAAAGCGACCAACTCATCCTCGGGCACCAGCGATGGTAGAAAGTGACGTAGAAGCGCATGGCACACGCCCGGATCCAGCCCCGCAGTAGCAGCCGCACATTTGGGATGGTACCAGAGCGACCAGTGCTCGATGTCGGGTGTGACATGGCAAGGACACACGTTTGGCTCAAGGGCGACGGTGAGCTCCGAAGTAATGCTGGTGAGCTCTCCGTGGACTGTGAGTGTGGAATCTGACTCCACCGTGTGCCAGAAGACCGTGGCCATGACGAACTCGAGCTCGGTGTGTTTCCGCTCTGCACACCAAGCCAAGAATCGCTTCAGGCGCTCGTAGGCCGCCACCGTGGTCCGTGCGGGCTCGCCAGCCTTGAGCTGCTCCCAAGTGAGCGGTGGGCCGTACTCGACTGACAACTGCCCAAGCCGAAGCTCCCCTGGCGCAGGAGGTGCCTTCACGATCGCGAACGGATCGCCACGATTCGCGCCGATGACTTTGGTCACGGACGAGGACTTGGCCAACTTGGGAGGTGCATCCACACCGCTGCCGACGTAGGTGCGGGTACCAGAAGCCATCAAAACAAAAACTGACGTTTTGGAGTGCGCGAGAGCGCGCTATTCATAACGGCAAACATAAGGCGTTCGAGCGTTCCGTCGCCGCCCACGCGCGTGGCAGTCTGTAATCTTCTTTTATTCACACTCGGAGCTGGTGTGAACAGAAAAAGATGAATGCGCACCGGCTTGCCATCGCCGCAGGCGGCCTGGCCGCTCGACGGCTCGGTGCAATCTTCACTAGGCGACATCGCTCTGCGCGGCTACAACTGCAGCTGGACTGATGGGCACGCTATTGGCACGCGCGCGCTCAGCTTGAGCGGCTGCTTCGGCATCGCCGCGCACTCGGCATCACTCGCATTCGGCTCAGGCTCCCTGACGGCGTGTGCGCGCTTCCGCTCAGCCACGCGCGGCACCGCGCTCATTTCGAAGCTGTCTCGCGTTGGTCGCGCGACGCGAGGCTTCAGCATCGAGCTCGGCGAGGATCGCGGCCTCGGCGTCAGCTTGGCCGACGCGACCGGAGTGTCGGCACATGAGGAGCTCGGCCGCACCAACCTCGCCGACGGGCAGTGGCACCACGCCTGTGTCGTGCTCAGCCGTCCACCCAGGCCACAGCTCGCTGTGTATGTCGATGGAAAGCTCAGTGAGTCGCTCTCGCTTCGCGCGTCTCGCTTGCGCCACCTGGGATCCCTGGACAACGAGGCTCCGTTGTTGCTCGGCCGCAAAGCCATCCACGACGGCGGCAGCGGCGACGGCATGCGCGGCGTGGAGCCCTCGAGTGAACACGAGGGCGGCGGCGGCTCCCCAGGCAGCGCGTTGGGCGAGGTGGCCGTATGGTCGCGTGCCCTGTTCCCGGAACAGGTGGCGCTTCTCTTCCGCTCTGGGCTGCCCTCCGACCGTCGCAAAAGGCACGCGCGAGGGACGAATGAGCGGCCGAGTGCCGAAGGCACGCCGTGCAGGGGATGCGGCCGAGCAGAACGCCCTCTTAGGTCTCCATACGAGCCGTCGCCGCGCCAGACGCCACTGCTGCTACCTCCGCATGACGTGATTGGAGGTTGGAGGGCAGGCGTGGGGCCAGCTGCATCGGTGGGTGCGCTTCTGCTGATGGCGAGCGTCATGTGGCGGAGGCTGCGTCGCCGAGTCCCCTTGTGACCTGTTTGATTCAATACGTACCGTACAAAGTTCCTAATGTAGCACATGCTATTCTTTTCTCGAGCCCTTTGTTTCCTGAGCCAGTTAGGTATGTTTGCCCGCCGACCGGCGGATGTGAATGAGTTTGCGTTATTCGAACGTGACCGCGGCCTCGAACCTCTGCCGGCGCTGCCGTCGCTTCGAGTCGGCCACATTGATCGGGGCGCCCTCGGCAGCAGCCGTCGGCGGCCTGGGCGAGTCGCCGACCGTGGCGCCGTCGGCCTTGATCTGCGAAAAGGTCGCGCGTGCCACCACCCTCGGCATATCGACCCACTCGTCTGCGGCGACGGCGTGTTGTGCGTCGTCGTGGGCGTGCCGCGCGTCGTCGTGGGCGTGCCGCGCGCCGTCGTGGGCGTGCCGCGCGCCGTCGTGGCTCGCCGTCGGAGCGAATCCCGCCGCGCCCATGGCGGAGATGAGGGAGCGCTGTGCGGCGTCGTCGAGGGCGGTGCTCGCTCCGTAGCTCTCCTCGGCATACGACTCTCCAGCCGCGTACTCCATCGCGCCACCGTCATAGCTCCCCGAGCCGCCGCCACTCGAGGTGCGACTCCTCGCACAGGCGGTCGCATAGGCGGCCGCCGTCTCGGGCCAGTCTTCGCGCCCAAAGCTCGTCGCCAGCAGCTCCTCGTCGCTCCCCCCGTCGCTCCCCCCGTCGGGTTCGTCGAGCTCCTCTTCGTCTATCCCTTCGTCGAGCGGCGAGGCGCTGTGTTGGGCGCTCCCTCCCCGCCCGCGTTCGCCCCGGTGCTCGCCCAACACAGCGCTCCCCCGGTACTCGCCCCCGACGGTGGCCGCGAGGCGCGCGCCCAAGACAGCGCCACGTGGCTGGTAGGGCGCATCCACCTCGTCCTGGTAGGAGGCCTCCACACCACCCAAGTCCTCCTCTGGCTGGTAGGCGGCCTCGAAGCCTCGTGCAGTGTACGTCGGGGGGTCGTGGTACGTCGAGCTCAGCGGCCGCTGCTCCGGCTCCTCCCATGCCGCTGTACCACAGGCAGCTGCGCGCGCGAGGCGGCGCCGCCGCCGAGGGTCCTCCGTGCAAGAGGCTGTGCAAGAGGAGTCGCTGCGCGCCGACGATCTGGGAGCGATCTCGCTGCGCGCCGACGATCTGGGAGCGATCTCGCTGCGCGCCGACGCGCCGCTGGCGGAGCTCGCACTCGCGCCTGCACGCAGCGAGATCGCTCCCAGATCGTCGGAGGTGGCACAGGCGCGTGGCACCGGCCGACGGGCGATCGGGGCGACGGAGAACATGGGCGTGCTGCGGGGCGAGATTGGTCCGAGATTGGCCGAGATTGGGACGAGATTGGCCGCGCCCGTCGCCGCGGCCTCGTCGGCCACCGCCTCCTCAGACGCTGCACTGTCCCAGCCGACACGCGCGCGCCACGCGCGGCTCGAATCCGCCGCCGCCGCCGCCGCCTCCGCCGTCGCCTCCGCCGCCGCCTCCTCCTCGGCCGCTGCCGCTGCCGCTGCTGCCGCTGCTTCCTGCGCAGCCGCCCCCTGCCCCTCCACCCCGAGATCCTCATGGAGATCCTCCTGCGTGGCCTCGTCCTCCACCGCCGCCGCCGCTCGCGCCGCCTCAAGACGTCTTCGCCTCGCCTCATCGGCTGCCGTTCCCGCCGCCGCCGTCGTCGCCGCCGCCGCCCCCCCTCGACGAGGGTTCGCGCCGCTGAGCATCGCGGGCCGACCGAGCAATCGGGGAGGGCGCACAGGCGGGCCGCCCCCCGGCGCGGCGGAGGAGGAGGAGGAGGAGGAGGCGGAGGAGTGCTGCTTGGAGGTGGCGCCAGATGCCACGGCACGGCCCGTCTGGGAAGGCTCGGGGCGAAGGTCGGCGCTCAACTCGGCGCTCAGCTCGGCGCTCTGACGGGGAGGAGGAGCGCCCGGGACGGCGCCTCGGTCCTCACGGCTGCCTCGCGAGGAAGGCAGCCGACCTCGGAGGCTGACCAGCTTGCTCATCGTCGAGCGGCGGCCGCGGTCGAGATCGACGATCTCGCGGCGGTCGCGGTCGAGATCGACGATCTCGCGGCGGTTGCGGTCGAGATCGACGATCTCGTCGATGAGGGCGCCGGGCGGCTCGGCGCTCGCCTCGGCGCTTGGCGCTTCGGCGCCCGACTCGGCGCCCGACTGGTCGAGCTTACTCGTCATCTGGCCACGCCAGCTCTTGAGGTCCGCGATCATCCTCTCTCGTCGGCTGGAGGGCACCGACGTCACCGCCGACGTCACCGCCGACGTGGCCACCGCGGGCGAGGAGGAGGAGGCGGCGCTGTCCGGATCCGCCTCGCCAAGCAACGGCCCCTCGGCCAACGTCGAGACTGCGCGTGGCCGTCGCCACCGCCGCTGGCGCTTCTCCTCGTCTTGGAGGGGCTCCCGGGGCAGCTGCTCCTGGCTGCCACCCGCGCCGCCCGGCTGCGACGAAATCCGCCGCCGCTGCTGCTGCTGCTGCTGCTGCTGCTGCTGCTGCTGCTGCTGCTGCTGCTGCTGCTGCTCCTGCTGTGCGTTGGCGGCGGTACCCTCCGCGGCCTCGCGTGCGTGAGACACGTTCACAGCAATCTCCGCCGCGAGCTCGGCAATCCGCGCGTTGTTGGAGGCGGCGAGCTGCGATGTCGCAGAGCTGAGGCGGCGGGAATCGCATAGGTGGTGCACGCACGCATCGTCCCGCGACATGCGCAGCATGACGGTGAGCGCATGGCACACGCTCGTCTCGTCGCGCTGGTACAGCATGCGCAGCAGGAGCGCCCACACGCGCGCGTCCTCCAGGAGCTCGCTACTGTTGATAAAGAAGACGAGCCGCGCCAGCGACGACAGGATGGTGTTGCGCGTCAAGTCGCGTTCTTCGCCGCACACGTCCATGAGCGCGACGAGCAGCGAGGCCACACCGCGGCCACCGCACAGCCGCGTCACGCCGCGGTCGCCGTCGGTGATCGATTCGAGCGCCTGCGAGAGCTCCTGCGCGGCTTTGATTCTCCGGCCAAGGGAGCCATCGCCCTCGAGCTCGTTGAGAGAGTTGGCAATCTGCTTCAGCTTGTTCGAGGAGGCGGGTGAAAGCATGCCCGGAGCTGAACGCTGGGGCAGGCACAACGCGCTTTACGCGTCCGGACAGCGACGATTGTGAAGTATGAGGCACATACATACAGGGCGGCGCCCAAGACAACGCGACGGAAGTCCTCGAAGCCGCCCTGGCTCCAAGCCGCCTGATGTAGCGAGTTCGTGTTGGGGGGTGGGGGGTCCGATCCTTTGTGTTAGTCCACAGGAACTAGCACAGGCCTCGAACGCAGCAGTCGACGTTTGTTGTGTCCTCAATTTCACGTTCTCGTTCGCGCAATTGCGTTCTCCACAAGTTATCGTAAAAAGTCAACCTCATACAACTTCTGCCTATGACGAGTGTCTCGAAGGAGAAGCTAGTATCATCGCGCCGCGTCAGACCAATCTCCAAGTTTCTAAACTCGCGTCCTGGCCCGCGGACTGACGGACAGCTGGTAATGGGCATGCCGTGAACAGCTGAGAGGAACTGTGAATGTACTGAACAAGCATGCAATCATGTGTATCGTTAATGTCATCTCATGTGTAACGTCATACGGGGGAGAGTTGTGTCTCCGTGAAGACGAATATAGTCTCGCTTTCTCAACACTCACAGTCTGCAAACTCAATCGATGATCGCGATCTGTCTCTCGCTCTTCCTCACGGACGCCGGACACGATTGACAGGTCGGGCACCAGATTGGCCGGACGCCAGACAGGCCAGACGTTGGCCGAAGCCTACTACTCGGTCCAGATGCAGGACTTCAATGAGGAATTTGACAGCAGGCTGCGTCCGAAGCTCGAGGCGCTAGAGCAAGTGCGAAGCGATCTGAATAAAGAGGGCATCTCCGTGCCAGGCATCGTGGTCTGCGGCGCGCAGTCTGCTGGCAAGTCATCTGTGATGGAGTACCTATCCGATCTAAACTTTCCCCGGGCCGAGAACACGTGCACTCGCTGCCCGACCATCGTGAGCCTCGCCGCCGACCCGACGATAAAAGAAGCCTACGCCTTAGTCGGCCTCGAGGCGAAATGTGAGGGACGGGAACGAATCGATGATCTCTCCAACTTCGGTCCTAAGATTGTAGAGTTGACAGACACTCTAACCTCGAAGATGGGCAAGGGCACTACAATCATCACCACAGAGCCAATCTATGTGACGGTCGTGCGGCCGTCGGGTCCGACATTCACGCTCATCGATATCCCAGGCATCACGCACATGACCGCTGACGGGCAGGCTGACGTCCACGAGATCACAAAAGGTATGGTCGAGAGCTACATCAAGGATCCCAACATGGTCATCCTCGTCGTGATCCCAGCGACCGACGACTTTGGGAACGCGGAAGCGCTCAAACTTGCAAAGAAGTACGATCCGTACGGACTGCGGACTCTTGGCGTCGTCACCAAGTCCGACCTCATCAAACCGGATAGCGACATTGTGCAGCGCATCAAGATGGAGGGCAAGAACATCCAGCTCGAACTTGGCTTCATCGCGTTGCGGTGCCGCACGCCTGGCGAGGTAAAGGAGGGTATCACCCGTGCTGAAGCGATGGCTTCAGAACATAGGCTCTTCGAAAAGGATGAGCTCCTCTCGCAGCTGGCACCTGCTCAGTGGGGACTGCGCACGCTTGTTCGACAGATTGTCGCGGTGCAAGCGAATCGAGTCGAGGCGTTCATCCCTGAGATCAAGCAGCTGCTCAGCACACGCCTTATGGAAGCCGAAGCTGAGGCCGAACGGCTCGCACCTGCGTGTGCGAGCGACGCCGCGCGTAGCTCGCGAATGAACGAAATGATTCGCCGCATCGATCTTGACTTGCACGACATCCTCACGGGTGCACGGCATTTCGACGACAAGAAGCTTCACCTGCCAACGGTGTGGGTTGACCTCGCCGAGGAGTTTGGCCAGGTGATCCACTCTGCGACGCCTGACTACCTCTCTGCCGAATACAAGGAGATGCTGAAGGTGAGCCTCAAGGAGGTGCAGGGCGTGTCCCCTCAAAACTTCATGATGTACCCTATCTTCCGCAAGAGCCTCGTGGCGGCCTTCTTCAAGACGGCGACCTCGGCGAACGAGGTCGGCGGCATTCTTTTCTCCGCTGCTAAGACGATGGTCTCTAAGATGCAGGATGCGATGCAGGAGGCGCTCGATGCCAAGGTGGACGAGTACATTACTGAATTCCCTCGTCTCAACGATCACGTCAAGGACCGCATCTCCCAGCTGCTCAAGACCCAGTCACGCGTGGTCGTTCATCATCTCGAGGCGATATTGAAGGCGGAGCTGGCCAAACCTTTCACTTTCAATCACTACTACATGGACACGCTCAACAAAGTGCGCAATGGCGTGATGTCGCGCTCCCGCTCACTTATGATGGTCGGATCGAGGGACCAGGCGTTGAGAGTTGGCGACCGTGTGACGCCATCGAAGGGAAATGCTTCGAAGGGCAAAGACTCCAAGGGCACTGTCGTCAAGTGCAACCCTGACTCGACAGCGGAGGTGGACATTTTTTGGGATGATGGCACAGCTCAAACAGTATACGATAATGGTTTACTGCAACTGCTCGGAGCTGAGGCCATCGAAGGCGTGACGGGGGACTTCATAGAGGACGCAGCCAAGATCTTTACTAAGGGTCAGAGTAACTCCGATCAGGCGGTCATAGACATGCAGCTCTCTATCTTCTCCTACAGCAAGGTTCTGCTCAAGTGCATCCTTGATGACGTGCCAAAGCTCGTGTGGAGCGAGCTTTTGTACACGGTCAACGTTGAGCTCTCGAGCTTCGTCAAGAAGGAACTCATGGATCCGGCGAATCTCGCGGAGCTGATGGCCGAGGATCCCGTGAAGGCCTCAAAGCGCAAGCGCCTAGAGCTTACCATCACGCGCTTCAAGGAGTCGCTCAAGATTATGCGGGCTATCAAGTGATAGAGGCGAGCACTACATGGTCGCGGACCTCGAGGACGACGAGGTAGTGCTAGTGGTGCGGGGCGACGGCGCCCGCGCTGCTGGCGGTTGGGGGGAGGGAAGTTGGAGGGGAGGGACGGACTTAGGGACAGGAGGAGCATGGCAGCAGAGGCGGGCTACGGGGGTAATTGTGAGCAGCGTGGAGCGCCGCCGCCCACTCCTGGGACCTGCTACAGTGTGTACAGAATACACCGTGTGGAGGTCCTACCTAGGTCATACCCTCTTAGTGATGAGAGCTCTGACGTGTGTGTAGTGCGAGCGCTTAGTGTGAGCAGCATGGAGCGCGCCGTGAGGAGCGGCGCCGCGATCCGAGGTGTGTGAACGTGCCGCTCGCTGGTCACGGCCCGCTATTCCCGTGGCATAAAGCAGCCGCAGCGCACAGGACGGCGCTAGTCGGCGCGAGTTGATAGGGAAGGAACCGGAGAGAGTCAGGAGAGAGGTGCAAGACTGCTAGCGCTTTCGAGGTACGACGAGGGAGTGGAACACAAGCAAAACTACGCAACCTCATTACGGCGAACCTTTCAATTCTTGAAATATTTGCATGCAGGAACAACGTAAAAAAGCTGATCCTTAATCATACTATAAGTACCATTCGCGCACCGCACTCGTCTGCGCCCCGAAACCAGGTGTCTACTGTTCGCCTGCATCTGCATCTCAGTCTGACACTCCAGTGTCCAGATAAGGGCGCGCCCGCTTGTGGGCCCGCGCCCGCGCCAGACGTGTTGCGCGCTCTTCGGCCGAGGAAGCGTCCACACGCAAGTCCCGGTCATCGGGCCGCATATGCCGTGGGATATGTAAGATGTCCCCCGGGGACACTCGGCGATACAACTTCCTCAAGCCGCCCGAGGCGGTGCATTCCCGCCGCTGCCCGTGCCACTTGTTGTGGCGTGTGGATTTGGTCCCCTCTGGTGACCCTGGTGCAACCACCGCTGGGAGCGCAGCCGATACAGCCGCAGCCTGATCCCCGAGCCCGTCGCCACCGTTGTCGTGCAACTTGACCTGGGCCTCTTCCTTGCTGGAGAGCATCGAGACGGAGAGAATGCGCCCGGGTGCCGCGCCCGCAGGCACCGTAATGACCACCTTTTGGACCCTTTCCGGGAGGGAAAGCTTGAGCTTCATTCCAGGCCTCACGTTCGGCGGCACCTCGAGCTCATACGTCTGCTCTGTGGCCTCAGCCTGCTCGGGCATTGCGGGCTCTCCGCTTGGCTCTCCCGAAACCTCAAATTCCCTCGCCTGCTGCGTGGCAATGTCATCCTGACGGAGCATGCATGCAATGTCATCCTGACGGAGCATGCATGCAATGTCATCCTGACGGAGCATGCCATCGGATGGCGCTGGCGATGGTCCCCAATCCGTGATCTTCTTCGGTTGCAAGGTTCCGATCCGAGGTCCGATCCGAGGAGCATCAAAGAGCATTCTACACGCGTCGAAGGTCTCCTTGCCGCTGACGATCGGACCCAGCATGATGCTCGCAAAGTCGGGTGTCTCCGGCACCTTTGGGAATGCAAGCGCCTCCGCTCGGCGCGAATGATGGCACGGCCGGCTAGCAACCGTCTGCAGAGAGAGCTCGACCCACCCACCCAGGAGCACTGTGCACTGTGCTGCGACGGTCGAGCTCTGGTGCTCACTGCTGGGGCTGGCGGTGTCGCCGGCGCATTCCGCACCGGCTGCGCTTGGCGTCGACTGCTCGTCTGACGTAGAACTCCTTCCTGTAGTCATTCCGGTCATCTGAGCAGCCAGGAGCGTCGAGGTCATTTCTGCCATCTTCGCAGCGAGCGGTGCGAAGAATGAGAAGAGCTCCTCGATGAGGTCCATGGGCTTGCGTGGGAGAGGTGACACCAACGCCTCCTCGTCTTCATAGATGGGCATGAAGTCTTCATAAAGGGGTGCCGCCTTCTCTGTCGCCACCGCCTCGGCTGCATCCAGCTCGGTCGCCGCCGCCGGTTCAGTCGCCGCCGCGCCCGCCATCTCGATCAGGCGCCCGATGAGCACGGGCTTGGTGCCGTCGCTCGTGAGGCCAAGCGTGCGCAGCGCCGAGCATAGCTCCTCGACGCTCATCCGACTGTAACGCTCACGAAGCTCGTCAGCACGCTGCGCGTCGACGGCCGCAGCGTCCTCCGCCGCCTTCTCCGCCGCCTCCTGCGCCGCCTTCTCCGCCACCTTCTCCGCCGCCTTCACCGCCGCCGCCGCCTTCTCCGCCGCCTCCTCCGCCGCCGCCGCCTTCTCCGCCGCCTCCTCCGCCGCCTTCACCGCCGCAGCCGCCCTCTCTGCCGCCGCAGCCGTATATGCCTCCTTAGCCCGTTCCAGTGCAGCAGCACCACGCCTCCCAAACCGCTCCCGGAGGCGCCCGCACCGCTGCGTCTTCGGTGGCATCTCATCGTCCTGATCATCATACTTCTCGAAGATCGCCGAGAGCAGCGGTACGAGCTTCGGGGGGCTGAACGGCATCTCGTCCTCGTCAAGTTCGAACCACAACGCGTCCACCGCAGCGCGCACGGCTTTTTCTACGTCCTCTCGTTCAGCCGTCGTTGACGTTGTGAGGTGCTCCATCGGTTCTTTCAGCGCCATCTTCGAAGAGGACGGAAGGGTGAGCGCATGCGCATCGCAGCACACGAGGCGAAGCAGCATCACGTGGACGTCGCGCAGCATGGCCTCGTTGCGGCTCATGATCATCGAATGAATCGTGATGCCTCAATGTTGCCCGTCAGAGGGTTCTCGACGGCGTGCATCGACGGCGCATCGCGCGTTTCGTCGCAAGTTTGGGGTATCACGCGTCGCATGCACACGGCAATGCTCGAAACGTCGAAAGGTTCTCTAAACGAACTACCCTAGGTGGGATTCTCCGCTGTGAGTGAGGATGACCCTGGGGAGTACCCCTCCCTGCGCCCGCGCTCGTCAAGAGGCAGCATCGGCCTCACACCCTGACCATAGCGCCATGTATGCTGTGGCAGCCCACGTGGAAAGCCATGCGCGGGCGGCTCGACGACGTACGCACCAGTGAGGGGGCACCGAGTGCGAGGGAGGGCGTCGTGACGGGCGTCGCAGGCACGTATGGACACGTGGCAGGCACAGCATCCACCCAAGCCGCATACCTCGTGGCGGGATCCAGGCCATAGCAGAAGCGGCGCGCGCCGTCGTGGTGCGGCTTGAGCTCCTGCAGCCGGTTGGTGCCGGAGAGGCGTTTGGTGAGCCCATAGAGCTCTTCGCGCCTCCGAAGGATACCGGTAAAGGCTTCCGTCGTCGTGGGCGGCTGCCCGTGCGCCGGGAAGAGCAACGGCGCCGCCTGCTGCACCATGTCAGCGCAGTCGAGGACGTGGAAGAAGCCGCGGTTGATGCCGAGGCCCTCGGGCCAAAACGGCTCCTGCAGCGCGTCGCCCACGCGCGTCACAAGGCAGCAGGTCTCTTGACGCCCGCCCAGCACGGCGCCGGGCACCACCGCCGCCGCTTGGCTCGACTGCCGTCGCGAAGAGAAGTCAAAGACGCTCAGCTGTCCGGGGACGAGCGGCTGCTCTCCGAGGGCGGGCACGAAGGCCACGATCGCCGCACGGGCATAGGCCTCGAGCCGTTGAGCGTCCACGTTGGCGGGGGCGCACGCGCTCGCGACCTCGGTCACGCGCGGGTCGCGCAGCGCGCCGAACCCCTGCAATGCGTCCTGCGAGGTCGTCATCACGAAGTAGTGGGTGGCCGCGTCGGCAAAGGCGCCCGAGCTGCGGTAGTAGACGAGGTTCTCGAGCACGACGCCGGCCGTGAGCTCGAGCTGACGAAACTCGTGCTGGAAGTACTGGGCGGACCACGTGCTCTCGCGCAGCTCGAGCTCGGCGGGAGATTTGCGGTTGACGAGGCTGATGACGATCCCAATCGCGCGCGCCGAGCGCAGCGCCACCGTCTGCGCGAACCCAAGTTGCTCAAAGATCGAACAGCGCCCGCCCGAGGCGTCGACCAGCACATCGAGCCTCCAGTCCGCACCCTTCGAGCTGAAGGCTGCCAGTCGTCGCTGGTCGGGCAGAGCCGTATCGAGTGCATCGAGCTGCGCCGGAGATTTGAGCGCCGTATTGAGCGCGTCCACGTCGCAGCCGAGGCGCACGCGCACGCCAAGAAGGAGTGCCACCTTGAGCAGCGAGTGCTGGAGCTGCGCGCTCGAGCGACAAGAATGCGTCAGTACGTGGACCGCTGCCACTCAGATGAGTCTGGGCTCCTCTTGTCGACACGGAGCAATCAACTGCCATCAAAAGCCAATCAGATGTGTCTGGGCTCCTCTTGTCGACACGGAGCAATCAACTGCCATCAAAAGCCGATCCACGGCACTCACCTGCGCAGTCGAGCAGCGCCGCAGATCGGCCGTTGCAAAGATGGACGGATCGATGTGCTTTATGCCGAGCTCAATCAGATCGGCTTCGACCCACTCCCATAAATGGAGTACCTGAAGCCGCGAGAAGTGCGAGCGCGCCTCTCGCACCTCCACCCGTGCCCCCACGAAGGCGAGCTCTATGGCGCAGCGCAAGCCGACAGGGCCGGCCCCGATCACGACGGCGTGCACGGTGCTCCGCATGCCTCGCTGATGGCTCAGCTTGAGGCCGCACCGATACTGCGGAGCGGCGCCGCGGCTCTCGAGGCAGCCGAGGAGCTGCTTCGCACGGTGCGGCAGTCCCGGCTGTGACAGCTGTGAAGAGAGCTTGTGAAGCGACGGTGCATGCTCGAGCCCGAGGCAAGCGAGGAGCGCCTCGTACGTGGAGAGTACGCTGAGTGCATCGGAGGCCGCGAGAAAGTCCGTGAATGCCGCGGCAGCTGTGAATGCCGCGGCGGCTGGCTTGGACCAAGAGGCGCCCCCCATCGAGTCCGTGATGGAGAGCTGTGAATGGAGAGCTGTGATGGAGAGCGGGGAATGGTGCGGGTCTGGCTTCGACGGCGAAGGCGGCCGCTGCGTCACTGGGCGTAGCGCTCGCAGCCCCGTCGTGAAGGTGGCTGCGCTTCGCAACCCTTCGTCGGCAATCCGAAGCGCAGCCACGGGTTGAGGTCCACGCGCCATCTCCTGCTCGCGCTGGGAGCGTACGAGCGCGAGCTCGGCTGCCTTGCGACGGGTGGAGCCCGCCACCACAGCTGCGTGGACATCAAACTCCTTGGCGGACGCGGATCGACGAAGGGCTGCAGCCTTCTCAGCCTCCTCTACACCACGCAACTCGTGCATCCCGGCAGCTTGGCGACGTACGGCCCCAGCCACCTTGGCTGCGTGGAGATCATACTCCTCTGCAGACGCCGTTCGGCGTAGGGCCTGGGGCAGAGGCGGCGCTGCTGCCGCCGCCGACGGCCTCGGTACCTTTGGTGGCAGCGGCGTCGCTGAAGGCGAGTTCCAGACCGAATCGAGCCATTGAATCCGAGACTTGGGCAGCGGTGATGGTGCGGCCAACGCCGCGGCAGGGCCGCTTGAATGGCTCGAATCATCGGCCGCATGGCTGCTATTGAACCGTCGATCAAACTCCTTGGCAGACGCGGATCGGCGAAGGGCTGCAGCCTCTTCGGCCTTCTTGGAACCAGAGAACTCCGCAGCTTTGGGAGGTACAGAATGATCATCAATCAGTGCTGCACGGTGGACATCCGCAGCGGATGCCGTTCGGCGCAGGCCCGTTGGCAGTGGTTGCACTGCCGCGGGAGCTGCTGACGGCGTCGGTGCCTTCGGTGGCGGCGGCGCTAGAGCCGCGGTGGACGGCAAGCTCAAGGCCGATTCGAGCCATTTGATGCGGGAGGCTGGTAGCGGTTGCGGCCGCGCCCGCGGAGAGCTCGTCGGAGAGCACGCCGCTGAGGTCGCTGCAGCGTTCTCGGCCTCCTCGGAGCCTTCTGTCTGTGCGGATGAGCGGCGAGAGGCCAGGCGCTCCTGCAACTCGGCGAACATGATGAAAAAAGTCCGTTACAGCCCTGCGGAATGCTGAAACGGCTGAAACAGGACTTCATCCAAATCCAGATCCCTGCAGTAAAGGAAGCCTCGCGAGTCGTACCGTACATTGAGCCTCACGTTAGCCTCAAGTTCTAAACGAGAGATCGCGCGTCTCCCGCACCTCCGCGGAGAACGAGACCGCACAGACGTCCGAAGCGTGCCGACCGCGCGCACAACCGACTCGTCACATGCTCGCGCGACGGGGCTCCTCGCACCTTAAGGCCTCGAGCCGCTGCTGCCGTCGATCGAATCAGCATCTTTCTCCGGTGCGCGTCGGGCTCCGGAGCATGTCTGGGCAGCCGCCGCCGCAGGCCGATGAAGGCTCGAAATCAGCCTCTTCGTCAGGCTCGATATGGGAGGACGTGGCGCTCCGTCGGGATGTGGGCATCCTCGTTGGCTCGCAAATGATGCTAAACATTGGCGTCGCGCAGGTGGTCCCTGTGTTCCCGCTGCTGGCGACGGAGATGGGCCTCGGAGCTGCGGGCACTGGCTTGCTCATCTCTGCTCCGGCCTTTGCCAGGCTCGCCGTGAATCTGCCGCTCGGCCGCTTGGCGGACACGGTGGGTCGGAAGCCCTTGATGCGCTGGGGCACGCTCATCACCGCCGCGGGCCAGTTCGGCACCGGGCTTGTGATGACAAGCGGTCTGCCCGCGGTGCTCGGCATGCGGCTGCTCATCGGCGCGGGCTCGGCCAGCTCAATGTCGGGCTCGTCGGCGATGATGCAGGACCTGACGGACCGTGCGCCACAGCACCGTGCGCAGCTCATGGCCTTCCAGAGCTTCGTGCTCTCCGGCGTTTGGGTGGCCGGACCGATGCTCGGTGGTGTCCTAGCGGAAGCCTACGGGGTTCGTAACAACTTTTACCTGGCGGGAGTGGGCATTGGACTATGCTCCCTCGGCTACGCACAGCTTCCCGAGACGCTGCAGCTACGGCAGCAGCGCCCCGGTGCCGGCAGCAGCGACGGTGGTGTGGGTGGCGGCGGCGGCGGCACTGCCCCTTCGCCCTTGCTGAGCGAACGCACGCTACCGGTACAGCGCGCAATTGCTGCGATGCTACCGTTGCTGCGCTCGAGCAATGTACAAGCGCTCTCGGCCCTCGCCGCCTCCGCCTCCCTGGGCCAAGGGTGCTTCATGGTGGTGTTGACGCTTCACGCCCGTGAGGCTTGGGGCGCGAGCCCAGCCGACTTAGGGGCGATGTTCTCGCTCACGGGGATCAGCGCCGTGGTGGGCCTCGCCGGAGCACATCCCTCTGATTGCCTCTGATTGCATTCTGATGGCCTCCCTCATTGCATGCAGGCGGGGATGCCGCTCGGCAGTTGGCTCGCTGCACGTACCGGTCGAAAAGCCCTCATCATCCCAGGCCTCGTGCTCTCTCATATTAGCTTCGCGTGCCTTGCGTTCGTCGATACGCGCGAGGCCTTCTACGCGCTCCTACTGCTGTCGAGCCTCTCATCAGCCGTCATTGGGCCGGCACTCGGGGCATTCACAGCGGAGGTACTCCCACCTCATCGTGTGATTGCCTCCCTCATCGTGTGATTGCCTCCCTCATCGTGTGATTGCCTCCCTCATCGTGTGATTGCCTCCCTCATCGTGTGATTGCCTCCCTCATCAGGTACTCCCACGCACGCAGCGCGGCCAGGCGAACGCCGTCTCGCGCACCTCAGGCGACATTGGCTCACTGATGGCGCCGATAGCCTTAGGCATCCTGGTGCGCTCGACATGGCGCTCAAACGCTCGCGTTCTAAAGCATGCTACGAGCGCTTGCTGTGACTGCCCTTCCCTGGGTGCCTCGCAAGCGCGCCTGTGCCCTCTGCCCCAACGCGTGCGCTCCTCGATCTACAAGTGTGGCCCCTGCTCTCGCGCGCAGGCGGATGTGACAAGTTGCGGCGCTGCCATCGTGACGACGAGCGCATTGTGCTGCGGCTGCGTGTCACTGTTCGCGTTGAGAGCGCAAGAGCCGCCGAGAGCGCGCTCTCAATAGCGCGTCCTCAAACAGATGCCCAAATTAGGTGGACCGGAGGCAGCAGTTTTTTGCCTGTTATTCAGTTCCGTTCGACTCGTGTCTTCCGAGTCGCTCGAGGTTTTGTTAGCATGTTCTCCGGTTGACGGAGGTCCTCGTGTTCCGCCACGAGCGAGAAAGCCGCGAAAAAAGCGACGTTTGTGCCCTGCGCCCATGCCTGCGCCACAAGTCCACAAGACACCGCACCCACACAGCGGGTATCCTACGGTGGTACAGCTGAATGCGATCACAGTGCCGTCACATCCAGGTGCGTGACGACGCACACCAAAAGCTCCTCGTACGCCTGAAGCAGGTCCATGAGTACGTCGCGGCTCAGCCGCTCCTGCCACATGATCTCCTCTAGGTGGTGCTCTCCGTGGAACATCGGGCGGAGCCTCCGGAAGAGGCGCCAGCGCGCGCGCGCCGCCTCCCCGGCTGCGGAGCGATCGGCTTCGTCGGGAGGGGAAGGCTCGCCAACGCAGTGCACGTACGTGTGGAGCTCGCGAAGCGCGTCCTGCTGCAAGAGGTAGAGCGTCATCTGCACGAGACGGCGCTTGGGCACCTGCAAGTCCTCCGCCGCCCGTAGCACCGCTCCGAAGCGCTGCCCATGTGTGAAGAGGGCGAGCAGAGCCGCGTAGCCGGGTTCCGATCCGAACTCCGAACCGAATCGCCCAAGATCGGCCGGTGGACGGAGCGGCGCGTTCGGGTGGATGCAGAGAACGCTCTCGTGCGTGAGCGTGTGGATCAAGCGCACCTTGCCCCACACCTCAAGGTGCTGCACCATGCCAAACAGCACGCCCATCTCGATGCCCGTCTCGTCCGCGAGCTGCTCGAGCGAACGAAGAGGGTTGGCGCAGTGCACAAGACGCACGAGTAACGGAGACGCATCGGCGGGCAGCTGTTGAATGATCTCCTCGGGCTCTACGAGAAGGGCGAGGGGAGGATACGGACGGTCAGAGGCCAATCCAGGCCAATCAAAGGAGATCACACCTGGCCAGTCCAGGCCAATCCAGGCCAATCAAAGGAGATTACACCTGGCCAATCCAGGCCAATCAAGGGAGATCAAGGGAGATCACACCTTCGAGAAGGAGGAGAGTCAGATACGGACGGAGCGCTGGCGGCGGCGGCATGGCGCCCGGGGCCGCGGCGAGGCGCGGCCGCGGCGTCGGCAGCGGCGGCGTGCACACGGCGACCTCGGCGCGCGTGCCTACACGTAACGTGACGGGTCGTCCCTCTCGAAGTGCATAGAAGGCTGCCTCGAGCACGCCTGGGATAGAGCCAGATGGCAGCGCCGTCCTGAGCAGCGCCGTCCTGAGCAGCGCCGTCTCGAGCACGCCTGGGATAGAGCCAGATGGCAGCGGGGCGCGCGCGGCTGGCGCGTGCCCACGCGCCTCGCTCGCGCCCCCGCTCGTGACACTGCCCCCTTCCAAAGCGGTGAGGTTCGCGCTCGCACTCGCGCACGAGCCGCTGCCCATCGAGATACAAGTTGAGATACAAGTTTCGTCGATCGTGCTCCGTGCGCTCGTATCGGCGCCCGCAACGGCGCCCACACCCGCGTGTGCCGCCTCCTCGACGCCAAAGACGTGCCGGCTCACAAAGCCGCCGCATGCCTCCTCGCGCTGCAACGCAAGCGCGAGCTGCTCAGTCGCGCTCTTGCAGGCGGCCACCACGCGCTCGTATCGGGCCTCGTCGCTCGGCGCGGCCGCCGCCGCCAGCGTGAAGACGACATTGAGCGCGCTGAGCGGTGCACCCTTGCCGCTCGCAGGAGCGCTCGCGCGCATGAACGGCTCGAGGGTCAGCGCGACGGGCCAGCCGATCAGGCGGCAGTCGCCGACCGTCAGGTCGAGCAGCTGCTCGTATCGGCCCGCCTTGGTCATGAGCAGATCGGCGAGCACGATGGGATCGAAGCCAGGCACGCGTGCTAGCGGCGCCGGTAGTGCCTCGCCCGTGTTGGGGTGGTGGTAGGCGATGCGGTGGCCGCCCTGAGCCACGACGAGGAGCACGGAGGAAGGCGCGGCCTCGGCGGGCAGTGTCGGACTCTGGCTGCCTCCAAAGCCCCACGAGTAGTTTTGAACGTTCTGCAAGATGGTCGGCGTCGTGAGGCGCACGCCGTCCATGTTTCGCGTAACCGACCGCGCACGGGTCGAGAACGGAGAGTGGCGTCCTCCGGCAGCTTGTGTCGCTCGGCACACACGAGAGTCGGGGCGCGGGGGCACAGGAAAGGCTCTGGGCAAACACTACTGTACACAGTCCACACCACTCTCGTCAGCACCCTTATGTTCACAGCGTCGCTCAGCTCGTTCACAGCTTCGAAACGTCTCGGAGGCCCCTCTGCGGCGCGCGTGCACACCTCAATGGCCGCCCCGGTGCCCTTCATTCAAGTGGATCCGGTCTCGAGTCTGCTGGTCATCACCGACGAGGCGCGCGCATACCTCAATCAGGTAGAGACCACCGTTGGCGTCGTCGCCGTCGCAGGCATCTACCGCACGGGCAAGAGCTTCATCCTCAATCAACTGGCAGGCACCACGGGCACGGGATTCGGCGTAGGCAACAGCGTGCAGGCGAAGACCAAGGGCATCTGGATCTGGGGCGAGCCGCTGCGCCTCGGGCCGAACGACGCGAGCGGCCCGGGCGCTCCCCAGGAGCTGCTCCTGCTCGACACCGAGGGCCTGCAGTCGATCGACCAGACTGAGGGGCATGACGCCAAGATCTTCTCCCTCGCGATCCTGCTCGCGTCCGCGTTCGTGTACAACTCCAAGGAGGCCATCAACAATGCGGCCATCGACCAGCTCTCGCTCGTCGCGCAGCTCACCCAGCGCATCGTCGTGCGCACTGAGGACGGCAATGATGGCGGCGGCGCGGACAGGCTTGCGCCATTCTTCCCCAAGTTCACGTGGCTGCTGCGCGACTTCAGTCTCGAGTTGGTCGATGTGCACGGCGCCGCGCAGTCGACGGATGCGTACCTCGAGGAGTGCCTCCACCCTTCCAAGGGCACCTCCGCCGCCATCCAGGAGCAGAATGCGACCCGGGAGGCGATCCGATCCCTCTTTAAGGAGCGTGCATGCATCGCGCTCCCGCACCCAACGCTCGGGACAGGGCTGCCTCCCTCGGCACTCCGGGAGCTCGACAAGACGCCGCTTAGCGCGCTCAACGCCGACTTCGTCTCCGGCGTGAACCTGCTCAAGACGCGGCTCTTCGGAGGGGCGCGGTCCAAAACGCTCGGCGTGGGCGGGCCGGCGCTTACCGGCCGGACGCTGCTGCAGGTGTGCTCTCTTGCCTTGAGTGCCCTTGAGTTGTACGAATGAGTGCCCTCGAGTGCCCTTGAGTGCACTCTCACCGCGGCGCGTACCGGTCGGCCCCCATTGCTGTGCGAATGAGTGCGAATGAGTGCTAATGAGTGCGAAATGAATTGTGCGAATGAGGCGCGTACCGGTCGGCCCCATTGCTGCAGCTGGCGGGCATGTACTGCGATGCAATCAACGAGGGCGCGCTGCCCAACATCTCGAACGCGTTCACGGCGGTCATCGTGGCCGAGTGCAACCGCGCCTTGGAGGAGGGGGCGAGAGTATATATCGAGGGAGTCGGCGCGTTCGCTCCCGCCGACACGGACGCGCCGCTCGATGTGGATAGCTTGCACTGGCACGAGGAGCATGCACGCCTTCTGGAGAGTGCGCTGCGCCGCTTCAAGAGCATCGCGATGGGCGACGGGCCAGCCGCCGCTGAGGCGCAAGCCAAGCTCGTCGCGCTCTGTGCGGCCGAGAGGCAGAAGAACGAGGCGCTGCTCCGGATGCGTTCCGAGGTGCTCTGCGAGCGACTCGTGACGAAACTGCTCGACACGTTCGGGCAGCGCGCGCGCGAGGCGACCGCGGCCGCGATCGCCGCCATCGAGGCCGCTGACGCCGCCTTCGCGCCGCCGCCACCCAAAGCAGACGCCGCCCCGGAATCGCCGCCACCCCCCCCACCACCCCACCCACCCG
>JWZX01002059.1:0-13280 GCA_001275005.1 Chrysochromulina tobinii | reverse complement strand
CATGCGGACAAGGTCAGCCATCATCTTGTCCGAGTCATCGGAGCTGCTCCCTGTGAGTCAAGAGAACGTGCAAGCAGCAGCGGTGAGCGCAGCAGCGGCGAGCGCAGCAGCGGCGCTAGCGCAGCAGCGGCGCTAGCACAGCAGCACCGCGAGCACAGCAGTGGCGCAAGAACAGCAACGGTGCGAGCAGAGCAGTGGCGGCGCGAGCACAGCGGCGGTGCGAGCACAGCAGCGGCGCGATCACAGCGGTGGTGCGAGCAGAGCAGCGGCGGCGCGAGCACAGCAGCGGCGTGATCGGCGGCGCGAGCACAGCAGCGGCGTGATCGGTGGCGCGAGAGCACAGCAGCGGCGCGAGAGCACAGCAGCAGCGGAGAGCGCAGCAAGAGCGGTGGCACGAGCACAGCAGCGGTGCGAGCGCAGCGGTGGCGCGAGCGCAGCAGCAGAGGAGAGCGCAGCGTGCGAGCGCAGCGGCAGCGGCAAGCGCAGCGGTGGCGCGAGCGCAGCGAGGAGCAGCGGAGAGCGCAGCGGCGGCGCGAGCGCAGCAGCAGCGGAGAGCGCAGCGGTGGTGCCAGCGCAGCGGCAGCGGCGAGCGCAGCGGTGGCGTGAGCAGAGCAGCGGCGAGCGCAGCGGTGGCGTGAGCAGAGCAGCCGCGAGCGCAGCGGTGGCGTGAGCAGAGCAGCGGCGCGAGCACAGCGGTGGCGCGAGCAGAGCAGCGGCGCGAGCACAGCGGTGGCGCGAGCACAGCATCTGCGAGCACAGCAGCAGCGAGCACAGCAGCAGCGAGCGCAGCGGGCACAGCAGCAGCGAGCGCAGCGTCAGCGAGCGCGGCGGCAGCGCAAGCGCGGAGGCTAGGGCAGGGAAGGGGGCTGCCATACCTCCTGAGCATGCTTTCAGCATCATGCACGCCACTCGAATCATCTTTAGCCGTTGTGTCCTCTGTGAAGGTTTAAGAGTAGCGTATGGCTTCAACTTTCGTATCAGTGCCGGGGATAAGCGGGAGCGGTGGTACTTGTTGCCCCTGCCCTTTGCTTGATGGTCCACATCGTGGAGAACTGGAGTCAGTTTGAGCGCCTTGCGAAGCAACTCGTTTTGATCCCGTAGCGCATGCATCTCATCAGTGACACGGTCGCGTTCCCATTGTATGGCCTGCACCACGAGCTCATGAGCATGGCGAGCATGCAGCATGTGTCCATCAGCGACCTCCCTCACCGCGTACGACGGGTTCACTCCACCTTGAATGAACGCCTCGTTCTGAGCGTGCCTGCCAGTTGCCTGCACAGGCGGCGCCTTCTCGTGCGCTGCGAATGCGCAGAGCCACGCATACCGCGCTGGGTTGAGTTCTGCTTTGGCTACACGGCTTTTCGCATCTGCCGCGCTGACCGTGAACGGGGCGAGCTCCGCAGCCGTTGGTTGCCAGCAAATACCTTGGACGTTGACCCGCTTTCGAATCCACTGCACCTCGTCGCCGTCGTCTTGCGCGAAGTCCTCGAAATACGACACAGTCGTACGGGCTGCCCATGGCACTTTCTGCAGCACCGCGTCCACGCTCTCTGCCATACTTGGTGCAGCATTCTCGGCTCTTGGACGCGCTGCTCCTGGTGGTCGCCGCTCCTGGTGGTCACGATCATCGTCATTGTTGTCACCATCAATGTCTTCACCATCTTCTTCGCCATCATCGTTGACCTGAGGCGTACACTCGGCGGTGTGCAGCAGCAGACGTCAGCAGTGGGCGCAGCAGCAGCGGGCGCAGCAGCGGCGAGTGCAGCAGCGGCGAGAGCGCAGCCGCAGCAAGCGCAGCAGCAGCGAGCTGAACGGCTCCGGCGACCGGCCCGAGGGTGAGTCAGGTGTCACGATGGTCTCCCTAATCGCGACAAGCACGTTTAGCAGGCCGCAGCGGCAGCGAGCGCAGCAGCGGCAAGCGCACGGCGCAGGCACGCGCAGCAGACGCCGCAGGCGCGTGCTCAGCAGGCAAGCAGCATACACGGCCATCGTCGTCGTCGTCGTCGTCGTCGTCGTCGTCGTCGTCGTCTGGATTTCGCCGGGCAGCCGGCTCCGCAGCCGGGTCCCGCCGAGGCTGTTTTTTTGGCCGAGGAGCCCTTGCACGGCCACACGTGTGCTCGCGGTGCTGGCCCCGGCAGCGTGGGCAGCCTTCTGCAGCCTTCCGTGGCGTTGCGCCTTGCGCACCCTGCGGCGTTGGGTGCTGTTGCTCAAACGTGAACGGCTGTCGTTGCGGGAGTGGCGGCTGCTGTGGCGGCCGCTGTGGCGGCTGCTGTGGCGGCTGCTGTGGCGGCTGCTGTGGCGGCTGCTGTGGCGGCTGCCGAGGCGCGGCAGCGTCAGCGTCGGCGGTGGTCGCGGCGGCGGCCACGGCTGCGGCAACGGCGACAGCCGAGGGAAACGGCGACAGCATGGGCGCGGGCGCGGCTAAATTTGTTCGAGCACGGCCGCACGTGTGCGGGCGGTGCTGGCCCCGGCAACTCTTGCAGCCGCCTGCAGCCGACTGTGGCGTTGCGCCCTGAGCGCCCTGCGGCGTTGGGTGCAGTGGCTCAAAAGTGAACGGCCGTTGTTGAAGCGGTGGCCGCTGTTGAGGCGGTGGCGGCTGTTGAAGCCGTGGTGGATTCGGCGGCGGCGGTGGCGGCTCTACTCCGGGCTGGTGCTGCTCTGGTGTTTCATGCTCGCCCATCGCGAACGGCATGGCCGCGTAGTCGAAGTGCACCCGCCGCGTTGGTACTGGCGTGACGACGGGCAGAACCAGAGGCAGAACCATGCCTAGATTGTTGGGGTTGGGCAGGGGCTCGTCCGGATCGAGTAGAAATCCCATCCAATCTTCGTCTACGTCCATAGCGCAAGATCCACCCGCCTGCATGCCTCAGGCCAGCAGGATGACCAGAGACAGTTAGGATGCGGATAAGGTTTGAACGTTTGAAGCGAAGCGGGAAATTTGAATTCCATGGACGAGCATTTTCTGCGACACGCGTTAGATGCTTGATGCCGTCGCGAAGGCGCCATGCGTCCTCGCTCCGCTTCAGGCGATGAGCTCCGCATCGACGAGCCCTGCTTTGGCGAGGAGCGCACGAAAAACGCGTCTGCATGGGAGATGCGACCGCTCAAACGAGACAGAAACGCCGTCGGCGCCGAGACGGTGGAGTCTCGGATGCCAGTGAGGAGAAAAAGGTCAGTTCGTCGACTAAATCTGAGGCGTACAATGCCGTGCGCCGTTTCGTTATGCCCAGTCCGTGGTTTCTGGTATTCCGAAGTTGTTCTGAAACCGACGAGAGTGACGTTCGGCGCGTGCCCGCTCCGCGGATTCCCCGGCCCGGTAAAGGCCAGGGGTACGCGCCCCTACGCCGGCGCGGTTGCGTTGCTACCGAAAAACAGGACTGCGCGGTATCGTATTAACCCCGAACCCCGTTTGGCCGCGCGCCCGGGGCCCCGCCCCGCGACCCGCCCGGGTGTCGACGATCGTACAGGTACATGGAGGCCGCTCCACGGATGCGGTTCGCGCCACACGCCGCGGCGCGGGCCCACGGCGCAGGCGAGGAGAACCACAGCTCGCCTGGCAGCTCCTTCGTAAACTGTGCGATCGGCATTCCATCGACCGAACGACCCGAGTGGCCGACTTCTCACCGCGAATGCCAAGAGTGACGCATGCTCGTGTCATTGGCTGCACGCGCCCCCCCATGCCACGCCGCATTAGCCATCGGGGGCACGTCGCGCACCGACACGACATACGGCCCACCATCGGCCGCACACAAAAGTGGCCTTGATGTTCAGGAGAGATCCTGCTGCTGAGGGGCCGTTTGGGGTCCGCGGCCGTTGGGGTCCGCGGCCGGGCCATGGCGGGCCATGGACATGGCAAAGGCGCAACGTGGAGAACGTGCGGCTTGGCGCGCAGCGTCAGCGCAGTCCCCTCGCCATCAAGGCCGATGCTTCCACCAAACGGCCCTGCTCTTCGAGTCGAGCAACGGCAGCCATCAGATCTTCGATGCTACCGCCTTCTGCTGGCGAATCATCCGTTCGCTGCGATGCGATGGTGTCCAGCCCGCCCTTGACTGGGATCAGATCCTCTGCTGCGTCTACCGGCTCCTTTAGTGGCAGCTCCGGTGGCAGCGGCGGCGGCAGCGTGAGGTTTGTCGGTTGAGCATGTGGGGCCGGCGGCCGTGAAGGCTGCACTGCTGCCTGTGGTGGGGGCGAAGGTAGCACCGGCTGTGGAGGCGCAGCGTATGAGTGCAGCGGCATGTGCGTCTGCGGCTGTGGAGGGGACGGTGATGGCCGCCCGGACTGCGTGTGTTGCATCTCAGGTGCCCTCGATGCGGGCTCTGCGATGGTGACGTGTTTCGTGGCTGACGCAGGTGCACTCGAGCCCGGCGCTACAGTTGCGGCGCGCCTCGTAGCTGGCGCAGGTGCGCTCGAGTCCGTCGCTGCAATTGTGACAGGGGTTGTGACAGGGGTTGTCGGCAGCGGGATTGCAGGAGATACATAGGAAGCTAGCCGGTCCGTTGGATGGTCAACGCCTCGCGCGTGCTCCTCCTCCTCGCCGAGCATGAGCCTCCGGCGCGTCCTGCGAACGCGAGCAAACTGCGGTCATGGGGTCATGCTTACGCACGCGTTGCAGCAGCACGCACATGTTTTGATACTCCTCGTCATCATCATCGCCAAGCGTACCACAAAGCCTTCCGATGGATAAGCTGCCGATGGCTTCACGTGCCGCCACATACGCAGCCGTTACCTTCTGGCGGTCTGGAATCTTTTGCGACCACTCCGGGATCTTGTGTGACCAAGCAGCCGGGAGCTTGCCTGGGAAACCATACGTCCTTTCTGCCATCGTGGTTTCTGCGGCGCCGTCAAGAAAAAGGTGTGAAAAAGGTCTGCAGAGAGATAGGTGCAGAAGACCTCTCCTGCTTCCTATTCGACGCATCACGCAACGCCGCCACGACGCTCACGAAGAACAGGACACGAAAATGGCCGAAGATGCCCTCGAAGATGCCTCACGAATGCAGCCCGTAAGCGCACTTGATTACTACGGCGTCGGTCAGGATCCGTTTCCGCCGGATGGTGTCGAAGCACAGGAATATGCACATTCTCGGGCTCTTGCAGGTGCTGCATCTTTGGTGCTTACTGAGTCGCCTCGGCGCGCGCAAGGGAAGCTCGACCGTGGTGGCGTGGGTGGAGCTTCGGAGAGTGCGGCTGCCCGACTGCTGCTCGGTGCAGACGCTGCGGATAGCCGTCCGCTACACCTGCGCTGCTTCCCGACTTGTGATTGGGAGACCCGCGTCATGGGCTTCCTGAGCTGCTTCGCCATCGGCTTAGCCTTGAGCCTCTCGTCACTGTTCTCGTTCCCGCTGATCCTCGTTGGGGATCCTGGCCCGTTTGCGTGGAAATACTCAATTGGGAACTTGGTGTCGCTCGCCTCGAGCGTGTTTCTTGTGGGTCTGCGCACGCAGTGCGAATTGATGGCCTCGCCGGTGCGCATCGGGGCGAGCGCCGCATACGTGCTGAGCATAGCCGTAACCATCATCGCGGCGCTCGTGCTCGAGAATGCGCTAATTACAATCATTGCGATGGTTATCCAATTCTGCGCGCTCGCATGGTACTGTGCGTCATTCATTCCCTTTGGCCGGTCCATGATCCGAAAGTGCATAGGGCGATACTGCTGCGCGGTATGATCCGGCCTAGGCAGGGGCCGAGGGACGAGGCAGAAGGCCACTGTACGCCAAATTGGCTGTGGCCGTGCCACGAAACACTGCCATGCAGCGGTCGCGTTTCACGGTTCGTGGGATCCCCGCTTTTATAGTCATTTTCAGCTCAGGAAACTTGGTAGTGTATTTTCCGAGACCAATCTGTCGGGCGCGAATCGGGCCCACTGGCGAACGCACACGGAGGTCGCGCGTCGGCTCGCGCACAGGTTACGCACGGAGAAATGCTGGTCGTCAAGCGCGATGGGAAAAAGGAGGCGGTTGCTTTCGACAAGATCACTGCGCGCATCAAGAAGCTCTGCTACGGCTTCGAGCCAAAGCACGTGGACCCCGTGCGCGTTGCACAGAAAGTCGTGGCGGGCGTGTATGATGGTGTGACGACCGCGCAGCTGGACGACCTGGCGGCGGAGACGGCAGCCTTCCTGACGACGCAGCATCCACACTACGGCCGCCTTGCTGCGCGCATCGCCGTATCCAACCTGCACAAGCAAACCGAAAAGTCCTTCTCTGACACGATGAGGAAGATGCACGCATACGTTGACCCGCGCACCGGCGAGCCGGCCCCGCTCATTTCGGACGAGATGCTCAAACTCATCACGGAGAACTCGGAAAGGCTCAATGCGTCGATCGTGTACGATCGCGATTTCGATTACGACTTCTTCGGCTTCAAGACGCTCGAGCGCTCGTACCTCATCAAGATGCACGGCAAGGTTGTCGAGCGGCCTCAGCACATGTTGATGCGCGTGGCGCTTGGCATCCACCTCAGCGACATCGAGGCGGCGATTGAGACGTATACGCTCATGTCAGAGAGGTGGTTCACGCACGCCTCGCCGACCATGTTCAACGCGGGCACGCCCAAGCCGCAGATGTCGTCGTGCTTCCTCCTCTCCATGGTGGACGACTCCATCGAGGGCATCTACGCCACGCTGAAGCGGTGCGCGCTCATCTCGAAGGCGGCGGGTGGCGTTGGAATCAGCGCGAGCAATATTCGTGCGTCGGGAAGCTACATTCGCGGTACCAACGGCACCTCCAATGGGCTCATCCCGATGCTGCGCGTCTTCAACAACACGGCGCGCTTCGTTTCGCAGGGCGGTGGCAAGCGGCAGGGCTCGTTCGCCGTGTACCTCGAGCCGTGGCACGGAGACATCTTCGCCTTCCTCGATCTCAAAAAGAACCACGGCAAGGAAGAGGCGCGCGCGCGTGACCTCTTCTACGCGCTCTGGGTGCCCGACCTCTTCATGAAACGTGTCGAGGCCAACGCCGAGTGGTCGCTGCTCTGCCCCAATGAATGCCCGGGGCTCTACGACAGCTGGGGCGCCGACTTCGAGGCGCTGTACGAGGGGTACGAGAAGGAGGGCAAGGCGCGGCGCACCGTCAAAGCACAGGACCTGTGGTTCGCCATTCTCGACTCGCAGATCGAGACGGGCACGCCGTACATCCTGTACAAGGACGCCGCCAATCGCAAGTCCAACCAGCAGAACCTGGGCACGATCCGCTGCTCCAACCTGTGCACGGAGATCATCGAGTACACCTCGCCCGATGAGGTGGCAGTGTGCAACCTCGCCTCGCTCGCGTTGCCGCGCTTCTTGAACGAGGAAACACGTGTCTTCGACCACGAGAAGTTGCGCGAAATCACATACATTGTCACGCGCAACCTCAACCGTGTCATCGATAACAACTACTACCCGGTGCCCGAGGCGCGCAACTCTAACATGCGCCACCGGCCGGTTGGCCTCGGCGTGCAGGGTCTCGCCGACGTGTTTATCCTGCTCAAGCTGCCGTTCGACTGCGAGGCTGCACGGGCGCTCAACACCGAGATTTTCGAGACCATCTACTACGCGGCCGTCTCGGCGTCGTGCGACCTCGCCGCCATCGATGGCCCGTATGAGTCGTACGAAGGCTCACCCGTGAGCAAGGGCGTGCTCCAGTACGACATGTGGGGCGTGACGCCCTCGGCGCGCTGGGACTGGGCCGCCCTCAAGGCCAAGATTGCGGTGCACGGGCTACGCAACTCGCTGCTCGTCGCGCCCATGCCCACCGCGTCGACAGCGCAGATCCTGGGCAACAACGAGTGCTTCGAGCCATACACGTCCAACCTTTACTCGCGCCGCGTGTTGTCCGGCGAGTTCACGGTCGTTAACCAGCACCTGCTCAAGGATCTGATGGATCGGGACTTGTGGACGCCGGAGATTCGCAACCAGATCATCGCGCACAACGGTTCGGTGCAGCAGATCCCCGAGATCCCGGCCGATGTCAAGATGCTCTACCGCACATCGTGGGAAATCAAGCAGCGCTCGCTCATCGATATGGCCGCCGACCGCGGCGCCTTCATCGACCAGAGCCAGAGCTTCAACGTATTCGTGCAGGACCCGAACTACGGCAAGCTCTCGTCGATGCATTTCTACGGATGGAAGAAGGGCCTCAAGACGGGCATGTACTACCTGCGTTCCAAGGCAGCGGCCGACGCCATCAAATTCACCGTCGACCAGCAGGCGCTGCAGCGCAAGTCGATCGCCGACGCCAAGTCTGAGGAGGGCGTATCGCAAGCGTCTGTCGAGGCTGAGGGTGAATGCCTCGCCTGCGGCGCGTGATGTCCTCTTGTGGACGGTCGATAGTGGCCGGTCAGTCGTGGAGGCTGGTGTTTCGCTCAGGAACGGTCGAGTCCCAGTTGGGCTTCTTCTGCCAGACCAAGCATGCGATGGCAGCTGCGGCCGTCTACGGGGATCGGCGCGCTGTGAACGCGGGGCACAACCACATGAGTGGGGGGGTGGCGAGGACAACGCCCCACGCTGGCGGCGCCTGGCACCCATTAATGCCTGTACATGCGCTTGAGAACGTCGTGACTTCCTTCTTACCCGCGCAAGTGTCGACGCAAGTGTGGCGGCGGTTACGAAATAGAGTTACGGTCCGGAGAGACGGTGCCGTGCATGACCTGCTTTGAGCTGTGTATGTCGTGTGCATTTGAGTTGAGTGCCAGCTGCGCTCGCAGCTGCCCAGGTTACACACCTGTGCTTGGGAGCTTGCCGCCTAGTGACGTCGCGCGTCGGTATTAGATGCGGTGGAAGCCGTATACGCAGTGACATCACACCCAGTGATTTTTTTCGAGAACCGGCAAGGGCGCAACCGCCGCGGCGCGCGCTAAGAGTATAATATAAGACCTGTTGTTTGATGTCGCACCGACGATCGAGCCGACGACGGTACACGCTCCTTGGCCCGCAGCGCGCTTGGGGCGTTCGCTTGCCGCGGCTGCGGCGGCCGGGCTCTGTGCCGCTCCGGCGGGCTCGGGGCAGGATCGGACCACGCGCGGCATCGGCGAGAACGCCGGACTCCGCTTTCTACGGCGGCCATATCTCGCACCACACGCGCCACACCCCGGACGCGTGCACAGCACCGCTCATGCAGCCCATGCTCAGCTCGGTGCCCGTTGTGTTGCGAAGCTCGATCTTGCCGAGTCTGCCGCCCGGTTCTTTTTGAGCTCTTCCCGCAGAAAGAAGAGAGCTTCACACAGCTCATTTGCCGACGAGCGCATACAGAGCGAGAATCACGGAGGTCAGCCACCCAGAATTATCAGCCTGCAGGCGCGAGTCGAGCACCAAGCGATGGGTGCGAAGCTCGAGGGCAGACAGGCAGGCGGCCGAGCTCACCTTGGGCGGGGCGGGGATCTTGCCAGCGTAAAAGCCGCCGCCGAACTTGACGAGGTCTCCCTTCTTCTTGGCGGTGGCCTGTCGACGCACAGGTGCATGCAGACCACTCAACGGGTGTGTATGGGCACGCGCTACTCAACGGGGTGCGTAGCCACGCGGCAAACGGTCGGATGGGTGATGCAGCGGCGGCGAAAGCAGCGTTACCCAGGTCTTGTCCATGACGACCCCGTCAACGCCCAACCTCTTGCACCCATCGACGGCGTTGTAGACGACTCCCTTCTCGAGCGCCGCCTTCCACGTGATGCCAAATTTCTTGGCAAACTCCTCCTGCCCTTTAGCAGGCGGGTTGAGCTCCGCCGGCTTGCTCAGCGAAGCCTGTGTGCGTGTGAACATCGGACGTGTGAACATCGGACGTGTGAACATCGGACGTGTGAACATCGGACGTGAGCGACCGGGCGGGGGCGGCAAAGGCATGAAGAGTGAGTGCGACTTGCAGGAACAGTGCGCGAACCTTGTTGGCGATGGCGTAGTAGTGGTTGTCGATGAGCTTGCCCTTCTCGATAGCCTCGGCGGTCAGCGATCCCTGTTTGACGATCGTGATGCTCGCCTCGGCAAACTTGCTCGAGACGAGCTTCTTTGTCGGCTCTGTCACCGCGTGCGGCTTGATGAAGACGAACGCCTGCATTTTGCCCGACGGCCGCTTCCCCGACACGCCGGCGATGATTTGAGCCTTTGCGAGACAGTCGTCGTAGTCGAGGTCCTCAAAGAGATCGAAGAGCGACGCCTTCTTGCCGTCGAAAGGCACCTGCGGGTCCTTGGTCCACGCCAAAATGGTATCCTTGGGGATGCCAGAGTCTAGCAACGCCTTTCCAAACGAGTCCTCCTCAAGCTTCACACCCATCCAGTTGAGCCGTTCGGCGAGAGCCTCAAATGGGCTCGCACTCGCGTGAACTCCGTTGTCACCAACGTTCGGTTCGCTCTTGAGGCCCAGCTCCTTCCAGTTACTGAAGATGGCCTTGCGCAGCGCTCCATTCTCAGCTGTTGACGGATCCGTCGCTCCGAGCACCTTGCCTCGGAATCCCTCCCACGAAAGCTTGCTCGGCTCCCACTCGACGAGGTAGTAGTAGATCGATTCGCCAGGCTTCGTGTACTTTTCGCGCATGGCCATGTAGAAGCCATTAATCACGAAAATGTGCTCCTCGGCGGGCTCGAGGGCCCGGACCGGCGCCCTGCTGTGGAGCGCGTAAGCGGAGAGCGCGATACCGCTGGCGACCGCGATGTTAACGCGCGCCGAGGTGAGGGAACGAAGCACCGAGGCCATCGTGGGAAAAGGGTTTTCAGAATTCGTCAATTGCTTACTTCGGTGAATTTAACGCGCTGCGCGCGCGCCGCGCGCCTGCGAATTCTGCGATTGGAGGTTGACCTCAAAACTAACTTTGGCACACTCGCCTGCGCGGGAACCTCAATGGATTCCGACGCCGCACTCGGGCTAGTGCTGAGCGCTCTGTCTGACGCAACGCGCGGCGGCGGAGAGGCAGCCTTGCAAGTGGCACTTGAAGAAGCGCGACAAGTCAACATCCAACTCAACGCGCAGCTGGAAGTGGTGCGGGGCCGGCTCCGGCAGCAAATTGAGGCCGCCGAGGCTGCAAACAAGACAGCTGAGCGTGCACTGACTGATCTACGCCACAAGGTGGCAACCCAATCGCACCAGTTGAAGGCCCGTGAGGCCGAGACTCAGCGTCTCCAAGAACGCCTGGTACGCGATCTATCTGAGCGAGATGCAGCTCAAAAGCTCCGTGAGCGGCAAGTCTTCCTAGAGGTACACCGGCGAGCGCCTCGCCCGACTTCAGCAGCCGACAGCCGAAGTCTTGAGGTCATCGAAGTGTACGAGTCTCAGCGTCGTGCGATGCAAACCGAGATCGACGACCTTCGTGCGGCGACAAAGCAGCTCACAGCGGAGCTCTGCGAGAAGGAGAACCTCATCGCTCGCAAGGATGCCTTCCACTCGTGGCGTACGCCCGATCAGGGCGAGTTGCTCGCGAGGCTGCAAGAGGCCCAGAACGACGCGAGCGAAGCGCGCGCCGAGTCGCAGCAGGCTGAGGCACGAGTCGCTGAGCTGCTGCGCGAGGCGCGACAAGCCGAGAGCGACGCCCGCCGACAAGCAGAAATGGAGCGGGCACGCGCCGCCTCCCTCGAGCTCGACCTGCAAGCGCGACCGACTCGAAAGCAGTGGACTGAAGCCCAGGGAATCATCGAACGGCTGCGCACCGCCCTGCCCGTACCAATTGAGACGGAAGATGACCCGCTCGAAACCCACTTCTCCGCATCATCAGGGCACCCTGTGATAGATTCAGGTGAGGCCATCCGCCGCGATCGTGAGGTGCATGCACTCGGCCTTCAGACGCTACGGATGATGCCGCAACCCACGATGGTGAATTTGCTCCAGGACTGCTGCCGTGAGCTGCAGCTCACCGATGCCCAGCTCCTGCCCTCTGCGCTGCGCAAGATGTGCCGTGCGCTCGCGGCGCTGCCGCCCATGGAAGCGTTCATCCGCGACGTGTGTGCGCTGGCCCTCTCGCGAGGCGCGCCTACCGCGGCTCCGAGCGGCCGTGTCCCCTCGACGAAGGCAGTCTTGCTTGTGCTGCAGCGCTGGGCCCACGAGCTTGGCGAGCTTGAGCAGCTGCGCGACCTGGTTGCGGTGCTCTCGCAGGCTCTAGGCAAGCGGACACTACCAGGCGGCGCCTTTGGTGTCGTGTCGCCTTTGGCTGCGCCGGGCGCACTCGAACCGCTCACTCCGCGCGACATCCTCCACGCCGTGAATGACCTGGTGCAGCAGGAGCGCAAGGCCTTGCGGGCCATCGACACCTTTGAGCGCGCGGATTTGCACTTGCACCTGCAGCCCGAAGACCTGCTCAGCAAGCTTTGCAATCATTTCGGGCGCCTATTCTCGCTCAAGTCGACCGAGGGCATGCTTCCCAAGATGAACGAGCTCTATCTGTTCGTAAACGAGCAGCACAACTTGCTTAAGGTGCTCCGCTCGATGCTTGGCCTCGAGATGTCCGCCTCGTCGCACGCGCTCCTCGGGGCCTTGCGCCAGGCACTCGACCTCGCGGCGCTTCCTTCGGATGCTGATGGCACTGCAGGCGAGGCCGCTAAGGCCGCTAAAGACGGCTCCAGCACTGCTAAACCCCCGTCTGCCGGTGCTACCACAGAGCCTAGCGCCGAAACGAGTACCCCTGCTGGCGCAGCGCGAGCACTCCCGCAATACGTGGCGATCGCAGCCGAGCTCCGACAGCTCATGCATGCACGATCGATCCTGCACATCATACCCGCCGTCAAGGAGATGAAGCAGGAGCTAACGCAGCACCAACGTATCCATCAGCAAATGCAGGGTCTGGTAACGAAGCTCTGCAAGGCTCTGGCGGCAGGCTCTGCGGAGGCTGCCCTCGCTCAAGAAATCCAGGGTCTTGTCAGTTCGCCAACCGCAGGCCGCCCACCGTCCCCCAAGAAGTAGAGCCCACAAGTCATCGCTTATTGTTGAATGAACCTGAACGCGCGTTGGCACAGGCTGAATGCCACATGCAAGGGCCTGTGAAGCCCATGGCTGGTGATGGTGAGTTCCTTTCGTGAGTCGCCGCCTTGCGAGCCGTTATTGTACCCGCGGTAGGCCGGTCGGGAATACGGCCGGGTGTAGCCTGTGCGGCTGCGCGAGGTGCGAGCTGCGCGACGTGGCCAGGCTACTCTGATGGTAAATCAAACGATGGAGGATGGCGGTGTATTCCACAGCTTTTTAAAGCCGTATTTGAATCCGGTGCCACTCTGTCTCTGACGTGATGGTACGGCGGCCGCAGCCGGCAGGTAGAGTAGCCTAACGTTAAGGACCAAACACTGTTGAAGTGTTTAACACTAACAACATAACAACAATAGGAACCATTAACAACAA